>LPNX010325552.1:0-68583 GCA_001517045.1 Pseudotsuga menziesii | reverse complement strand
GTAATGGGGCAGATGAGGCAGTGAACCATTTTTGGGTGTTAACAGATTGCCCCCTGATGTGCGAGGGCAGGAGCTCATCGTATGGCTGATGGACATCATGAGTCATATTCATTTTTGTTGCTGGGGTGTGGAGATAGAGAAGGAACCAACTGAAGCCCGTAACAATGATCTCGAACCACCTGCAAGGACTAAAAAGTACATAACCTCAATAATGGATGAGGAATCATTTGATAATCTGGACGAGGCGGGCATTCCCATGCTCGTATCAAGATACATAAAAATAACTGTGAGGCCTGAAAAGGGTGACCTGTAGGATACATAGAAAACCACTGTGTATATCATAAGTGTCCAGAGGGGACACAATGCTGGAACATACTGCTGGGTTGACCATGTCATGAGCTGAACAACTGATGCACTGGAATGACAGCAGTGCTACTGAATGTGGTTCCGAAGGAACTGATGAACTGTTGGATCAAAGTGACAATGGTCATACGTGTAAAGGTACACTGATCTAGAACTGAACTGGGTACTCAAAGAAGCATAGAACTGGACGGCTTCCAAATACAATCTCCAACGCAGCCCGGACATCCATGGGAACATATCACTAGGTGTTCCAAAGTGACTCACCAATGTGCTAGAGTCGGGGGAAATCCAGGGTCTTCGACACGTAATGGAAAGGATATACTTCCTGCACGATTCTCAACGATGCAATTAAGGTGCTGAAGTCGAGCATGTGAGAAACAACTATTCGGAGAGGCAATGATGACTCCTCCCAAAATGGTCCGTAGGCACTCACCACAGATGGTGATGGGTCCAAGGCACAGGGGCCTCTAGGTCTATCCTCTGGAATAGAGGGGCTGTCGTTGACAGAGGGAGACCTGCAACTATCAAGGCAATGATGTTTCCTTGACAGGAGCGCGAGGTGAAAAACCGAACTGTAATAGTACTGATGGCAGGGGTGGTCAACTGGGGAAAATAACTGGGCAAGTAGAGTGGGTGGACTCAAACTTCCTTTGTTCATAGTATGATGGCGGGGATGATCGGGCAGCATATGAGACTGACTGGTGGTAAAGGGATCATATCGGTATAGCATCTGAGGGTGAATGGGCTGAGGGGGACTTAAGCTGTGGTAAGATGGTAGGAGACTGTAGAATACTCTGAACAAAGGCGACCTGATTGGGGGTGTTGCCGAGATGATCGATCATAGCGCCAAGAGGCGCGGGGGTACTGTTTCATGGGTTAGGGAACTGGAAGAAGTGTGGATATAAAATGGTACTGTTTGGTGGATTTTACGAGCCCGGGACAGTTCATGCTCGTGGTTGCTTTCAATTTTAAGGAGTCTGAAAGCAAATAAGAAGACTCTGAAATGATGGAATGTTACCGTCATGTGGATTTTTCGAGCCCATGAAAGTTCATGCTCATGGTTGCTTTCAATTTTAAGGAGTCTGAAAGCAAATAAGAAGACTCTGAAATGATGGAATGGTACTGTCGTGTGGATTTTACGAGCCCATGACAGTTCATGCTCGTGGTTGCTTTCAATTTTAAGGAGTCTGAAAGCAAATAAGAAGACTCTGAATTAATGGCCAAGCAAGGAGGAAGTGTTCAATGAAGGGACACTGATGATAACTAGGACTGAGGGTGGGGGGGAACACTGGTGGGCCTCCTTGTGGGGTGAATGAACGGTGGAAAAATAACGAAACTTTTGCAGTATGATAGGAGTGGATGGCTCATGTAAAAAGTGTGAAATAATTTGATGACGGTCGATGGGGTGCGCAAACGAATGCGGCGAGGTGTAGGGATGCAATGTTGCAATTGTACCAAGTGAGAGCGAGAAATGATCTCAAGCGTTATCACGAGCTTGGAAAAATGAATCTGGCGATATAAAAAGTATTAAAAACGGAGAACGGCTGAAGTGGCACGTAAACCGAGACGACTAGTGGTGTCTGAAAAATGGGCAAAAATGATGTAGCAAAAAGGAACGCAACGAGGGGACCATTATGATGGTCTCGTCACGCTGATTCCAATGGTGGAAACGGTTCAAAAAATGGACTCCGTATGCGTTCAGAAAAGGCAAAACAAGAAAAGGTCAACGGACTATAAATAGTAAGTGGGCCCAACATGACATGTGTCATTTGACTATTGGACTTTGGTTCGTGCGTACAGTGGACCAGAGCTGAATTGTCATTTCTGGATGATCTGACCGGTGGATTGTAGATTCAAGAGAGCCAGGTATTCCGTTAAACTCGTGCCTGCATCATTTTTGGGGTGGGGGGTCGGGTAGTGGGTCCCAGGGGGGGTTTTTGTACGGTCCACGTGGTTGGACCGCGGGTTAGGAGATCGAAGCCGCGGTCTCCGGACGTGGGTTTCGACCGAGACAGTCGCGGTCTCCGGCCACGGGTTTCGACTGAGACAGTCGCGGTCTCTGACCGCGGGTTTATTGGCGACAGCCGCGGTCGAAGGCCACGACTGTGGGTCGGACAGTCGCGGTCTGAGACAGTGACTATGGGATGGACAGCCGCAGTCGGGGACCGCGACTGTGGGCTGGACAACCGTGGTCAGGCCGCGGCTGTGGGCTGGACAGTCGCAGTCGGGCCACGCTGTTTTACCTGTTTGGATGAGTGGGAAGGTTTATGATTTTGACCTGAGTCTGACGATACTTCGTTGTGTGTTTGACAGGATGCCACGAGCGCTATGGAGGGAGCGGGAGATACATGAGGAGATCATGACTATTGTTTAGGAGGATCACCGGGTGCGATCGCTGCTAGGGTTTTTCGGGCTACTAAAGTTTGCTGAGGTGCCGATGATGCGGTCAGTAGGGCTACTGCTGAACCGTTTGATTGATTTCTGGGAGCCAGATGCACTGGAATTTTGAGTGCAGGGAGGGAGGGTGGACCTCACCCTGACCAATGTTTATTTCTTGACTGGGTTGCCCTGCCTGGGGAGGGTAGCTGATACACAGCCGCGGGTGGCTGCGGACTTCGATATTGATGATGTACGGGAGTGACGCTGTAGGGCAGGTGCTGAGGTGCATAGGAATGCACTCTTGGTGAGGGACTTCTGGGAGCCAGCGGTGCGGGCGATGGAATCCTGTGTGGTATGGATTTTGGGGTCCCAGTCACCTGAGAAGGTGTCTGGGGATCAGATGCAGCTTGTGGAGCGTGTACTGGCTGGGACCTATTTTGCGTGGGGCCAGATGTTCCTAGCCTGCGTCCAACGACAGCTGACCGCAGCAAAGGAATCTGGCAAGGGATTCTGTTATGGGTCATTCTTGTGTGCTTTCTTTATGGAGCGGGTCCCCACAATGCGGCCGCGAGTGCTGGTCAGAGCAGGGGGCTTGAGGGAGCCTAGGATGATTCGGTGGGGAGAGATGATGCGCCGCCATGGTGGCGGGGATGTTGGGTGCTACTTCACTCAGGAGCTGTACATGCAGTGGCTCCAGCTACCACTGACGCTGGAGGACTATCCGTACAGAGATATGGACTTCACGGGAGATCCAGATGCTCCACGGCCACCAGGACAGGCATGGGGGCCTGATGGTATGTATGATTTGTTTGCATTGTCCATTTTTATGCTATATGATATATGGTTGATATGTTGGGACTGACAATTTGGGTATTTTTGTAGATGTGGGTCCGAGGCCGCCGCCAGGTCATGTGCCACGTAGAGGGACTGTAGCCATTTCCGCTTTACCTGTGCGAGGGGAGTTGCGGCATCCAGATGCCGAGGGGACTCTGGAGTCTGTACGGGTGTTGTTGGAGTGGTTGCTGGAGGGAGTGACTGATGTGGGATGGCGGGACCTGGATCAGGAGGTGATTCAGGAGTGTATGGGGGCACCGCGTGATTTTAGAGGGATTGCGATCCGGGTGGCCCTGTTGGCGGATAGGGCACGGGCACAGGTGCCCAGATGGGATGAGGACCCACCGGAGGAGGAGCAGGGGGAGGACTCAAAGGCTGCGGATACTGGCAGTGACCCAGGTTATGACTCTCATTAGGGAGAGTAGGGGGCTCTCCCCGATTTTTTGTAGCTACGGCCTGTACCTTATAAGGCTTTAGGATTGTACATACATTTTTTTGTATAGCTGAGTACAGGGGTACTCAGGACATGTATAGCTCATGTATATATTTTTGGTTTTGATATATATATATTTATGCACATGGATGCACTTTGATGATGTTTTATCCTTTGTACGCACGTGGATGCGCTTGATGATGTATTATATGTTTGTATTGCACGTGGATGCAAGTAGTCTAGGATGTTAGGCACGTGGATGCCCCTTGTATATTTAATTTGATGTGACATGATTTATGTATGTTTAGGCACGTGGATGCCCCTATGGATGCAAAATGTGTTTTTATGGTTTATGTATATGGATGTAAATTTTGATGCAATGCAGTCTTTTTGGTTTTTTATATGGTTGGATGAGATGCTATGATGCATGATGGAGATGTTATATGGTGTGATTGATATGCCAATCTAGGATGTTATTGGCCATTTGATTTGCGACACTATTTTGAGCTCTGGGGACATGCGTGAATGTGATGGATTCAAACTATCGGCTAAGTTGTTTTGTACGCAGGAATTTTCTAAAGAGGCAAGGATCGCGCACCTAGTAGCAGTTGTTGATCTGGGAGACAAGTAGCTAGGAGTCCAAGAACACATGAAGGTGACGTATGCCCATCTGGAGGGCAGCAGTCAGGAGACCGGTCACAACATCATACTCTGCCTGGTTATTGGTAGCAGTGCCTATACATGTTCCATCAAGGTGAATCAGTTCGTTGGAAGGGGAATATAAGACCCATGCTACAGAGGCCAGGTTGGGAGACCAGTGGCTTGCGCCATCAGCGAAGCCAATGTAACGAGGTGGAAGATGGTCCATCTGTGGGCATGTAAAAAATGATGAATGTCAGATTATGGTAAAGATGGTAAAAAACAAAAAAGGAGAGCAAACTGTACAATGCAGACCAATGAGGTCGCGGCTTCAGTTATGGGTAAAAACGTTTAAGATACAACCCATTACAGGGGTTGTTCAAAGGGTGGCCTTCAGAGTCAGCTATAACATATGCCCCCTTGCCGAGGCAAGTCTGAACGATGTAAGGGCCTTGTGACATGGACTCAAACTTTCCTTTACCATTTTTGTCGTGGGCTTGGTCGTAGGCGAGGACAAGGTCCCCTTCGTGGAAAGTTCGGGGGCGAACATGTTTGTCATAGTGGGCTTTGGAGTGGTTTTTGGCAGCTTTGATGTTCTGGAGAGTGGCACGACGATCTTCATCGGCTTGTTCGAGGGATAGCAGATGTTGCTCAAGGGGGGAGGTATCGGGGAGAAGCTCAACGGTGATGTGTAAGGCAGGTATCTGACACTCGATGGGGAGGACAGACTCTACACCGTGAACTAAATGAAATGGGGTAAAACC
Organism: Pseudotsuga menziesii; assembly: GCA_001517045.1. NCBI lineage: Eukaryota > Viridiplantae > Streptophyta > Pinopsida > Pinales > Pinaceae > Pseudotsuga > Pseudotsuga menziesii. Next base: position 63,171 of record LPNX010325552.1, on the reverse strand, counting down.
AGTGGCGGTCTTGGTGGAGGTGCGGTAAGCCCATAAGGCGGGGAAAAGCATATGGTGCCAATTGGACTTATGCCGATCAACAGTGCGTTGGAATATGGTTTTCAGTATTTTGTTAACAGCTTCGACTTGACCGTTCCCTTGAGGGTAGTAAGCCGAGGAAAACTGGTGTTGGAATTTGAGGAAAGTAGATAATTCGTGCCAAACTGAATCTTCAAAGTGTGATCCATGGTCTGAGACCAACTGTTTGGGGACCCCGAATTGAGTGATAACATGGTTAAAAAAGAAATGGGCAGCAGTTTCAGCGGTACAGTTGAAGGTGGGCATAGCTTCCGCCCATTTGGTGAAGTAATCGACGGCAACAATGATGTGCTTATGGCCGTTCGCAGATGTGGGTCTACACTCCATGAAGTCGATGGCCCACTTACAAAAGGGACCAACGGTGACTACTGGATGTAACGGAGCAGGTGGTGTCTGGGCCTTGGGGGCAAAAAGTTGGCAGTTATGGCAATGCTTGACCACAGTGATGCAGTCGGTAAAAAGTGTGGGCCAGAATTATCCGGCGCGGACGACCTTTTGGGTAGTGGCCATCCCTGAGAAATGGCCGCCGCAGGCACTGCTATGACAATCATTAAGGACCTGTTCAGCTTCTTCGTGTGTGAGGTAACGACGAAGAATTGTGTCGACTCCTCATTGGTAAAGGACGTGTCCTATGAGGAGATAGCGAGAGGCCAGGTGACGGATATGACGACGCTCATTACGAGTGACGGTGGGTCGGAATTTTTGCCTGCGCAAGTATAATAAGATATCACCATACCACGGGTCTTCGGACGAGATGGTGAACAAGTGATTATCGGGTAACTCCTCGGAGATAGGTGGGGCCGGGATGAAGGAAGGGAGATCAGTGATGAGCTGGGCAAGTGCAAGGGCTTTAGTGCTCTTAGGTGTTCAGAATGTGAGGTCATATTCTTGGAGGATAATGACCCATTTAGCCACATGACCTTGCAGGAGACGCCAGTTTAAGAGATATACCATGGGGTTAGAATTGGCGACAACTGTAGTATGACTAAGTAAAATGTAGTGTCTCAATTTTTGGGCGGAAAATACCACGGCTAAAGCTAGTCTCTCCTCATATGGGTAACGTAGGGGTGGGCCGGACAAGGTCTGGCTGACGTAGTAAATGACATGTTCTTGGCGTGAGGTGTCTTCTTGAACCAAGACTCCGGACACAGCATGTTCGGATGCCGAGACGTAGAGGATAAAGTCCTGAGAGAAATCCAGAGGGGAGATCAAGGGGGCTTGCGTGAGAGCTTTCTTGAGGTCTGCAAATGCAGCTTCTTCTTGCGCGTCCCAGACAAAGGGTACATGGGTACGGAGCAGGAACAAGAAACCGTGAACGGTTGTGGCGTAATCAGGAACGAAGCGGCGAAGAAAATTGGATCGCCCTTGGAGACTTTGGAGTTGTCATAGTGTTCGAGGAGAAGGAAGGTCTAAGATGGCTTGGACTTTCAGGGGATCAATAGTAATTCCTTTCTGGGAAATGATAAAGCCTAACAATCGGCCTGCCGGAACGCAAAAGACACACTTGTGTGGGTTCAAGCGGATTTGATATTTGTGACAATGCAGAAAAACTTGCCGAAGGTCATTGAGGTGGTCTGATTGTTTTCGGGAACGAGCTGTAAGGTCATCAAGGTAGACGAGCAGGATATGGACCAAATCATGAAAGCAATAGGTCATGGCCTGCTGGAATGTGGCACCAGCATTTTTGAGGCCAAAAGGCATGACGCGATAGGCAAAGGCGCCCCATGGGGTAGTAAAAGCAGTTTTGTACTGGTCTTCCTTTCGGATTTGGATCTAATTGTATCCGGAAAAACCGTCCATGAACGAGAGGACTTCATGCCCTGCACACGCATCAATGAGCTGGTCAATGAATGGTGTGGGGAAATTGTCTTTGGGACAAGCACAATTTAAGTCTCGAAAGTCAGTGCATACTCTAATGGTGCCTTGTTTCTTGTTGACAGGAACAGGGTTTGAAACCCAGGTGGTATAGGCAATAGGATAAATGAATCCTGCCGTACGAAGCTTCTCAATCTCTGCTTTGACAGCGAGGAGTTTTGAGGGATGAATAGGACACTGTTTCTGACGAACGGGGGGTACGTCGGGCCATGTGTCAATGTGGTGCTCTATAATGGTAGGGTCAAGACCAGGCATTTCGGTATAGGACCAGGAAAAGACATCACGGAATTCTTTGAAGAGTGTTTTGTATTCCTCAACCTCTTGCGCGGTGCAAGATGCCCCTAAAGCGATGAGTTCGGGGGTGCCTCCGGGGGCAGCGATATCAATTTTGATGACAGGTGAGATGTTGGCCATGTTACCCTCTTCGAAGGCGTCAGGAGCAGGAATAGGGTCTTTGAACCAGTCGACCTTGGGAGGAAGGAAGTCTTTGGATTCAACTACAAATTGGGTAGCAGTTGTAGAGGAAGATTCATCTGGGAGGAAGTAGGAATGATGGTGCATGTCATCCCAAGGATAATCCGGGGCAATGAGAGCTTCGAGAATTTCCTCATCCGTACGGAATGTTTGGCTCGTTAAATCGATTGACGGGGGTGTAGTGACGGAAGAGATCGTATATATGGTATTAATCTCTTCGGAAGAGGGAGAGTCCGGGGGGTGGATCTCCACAATGGTGGGTGATGTCTTTTCAAGATCTAAATGGTTCATCTCAAAAAAAATGGGATTGACCTTTCCGGAAGGGGGAGAGACCGGGAAATGGATTTCCTTAATGGTGAGGCGTGCCATCTCGAGATCCAGATTGTTTATCTCAAAGAGAGTGGTATTAACCTCTTCGGAAGGGGAAGAGACCGGGGAATGGATTTTCTCAATAATGAGTGGTGCCGTCTCAAGTTCCAGATTGTTCATATCAAAGAGAGCTAGCTTGTGCTTGGGGAGATTGGGACAGTGACGGGAGTAATGCCCGTAAATATCAAATAAGGCACAGGAGTGGTTAGTGTGCAGGGATTTGTCGCGAGGCGTAGGGGTTGGATCTAGATGGACAACCGGGATGGTGGGGTCGTCATCGAGCATTTGCATGTACTCTTTTAATGCTGGTAACTGAGGACATAGGTGAGTCGCATGGCCCAACTCATCGCATAGCATGCATTTGGGAGGAGCACGAAACACAGGGGGGTTTTTGACTGTCTTAACGGGTGGGACAGCAGTGTAAGGTTGGGGGCCTCTGCCCCCAGTGGGTTTGGGAAGAAGAGGGGGGGGTTTCGTGGAGGATGACGGGGTAGCAACACCGAGAGGTGGTTGATTAGTAGTGACAATGGGTTGCACTGGTTGCAAGACGACATCTGGTGTCGGGGGACGAACGGGAGCCGAAAGATACCAAACGCGTAATCCTAAGGTTAACCCAGGGAGGTTGAAGGTAGCCATGACCGAGGCACTAGCCACTCCGGAGGGAGGGAACAGGAAAGGAATGGTATGAATGGGTGTAGCACCAATGTGACTAGGTACCAAAGGGGGTTTAGGCAACAAAGGAGTTTGATTAGTAGGAGTCCGTGTGATGTGGGACAGGGTACATAGATCGGATACTTCGGTGGTAGGAGACGGGGGTGGAATAGATGGGAAGGTCGAGGTCATTGGCGCATCTAAGTAAACTCCGGGACCCACCGAAGACACGAATGAGGTGGTGGCATCCGAAATAGGTTGTTCAACCATGGGGAGTACGGGCCCTATAGAAGAAACGACTGTGTTGGTGGCACCTGAGATATGTTGTTCCACCATGGGGAGAACATTTTCGGGCACCGCAGGGGCATTGGGATCATGGTAAGTGAGTTGGTCAACCATGACCACGCGTCCCTCATGGGGGAACATCATGATACGAAAAATGGTAGAAGCGACTGTTCGCATGGCATACATGTAGCTGTGGCCAAGTAAAAGGTTATAATCAAGCCGTGCATTGATAACCTCGATGTTGATTAGGACGGTTTTGCTAGCTAGTTGGACAGGAACATTGGTCAATAGGCCTTGTGGTTGAGATGAACGGGCGTCGTAGGCTCGCAACGCAGTAGAGGACTACTGGAGAGGGGGGATCCCATTTTCTACCAGATGGAGATGGGCATGACTCATGTAGAGGCACCTTCATCAATAATGCATCGATGGACGAAAAAATTCCGGATGGAAACAGAAACTTGGAATGATAAATTGGAAGGTAGGCGGGGTTCGGATTGGTCCAAATCAAATGCCATTAACTGTGAATCATTTGGATCGATAGCTCCAATGGCTGAGAGTAAAGTCTTACGCTGCGAAGGGCCGTTTTTCAAGACTTCTAACGCAGACATCGTTGCGGGGGATTGGGCTAAATCATCGACAATGTTGTAGTTAGACGCAGCCCGCGCATTGGGGTTGTTGTTGATACGGCGAAGTGGGAAACGAGCTGGTTTGGGAACTCCATCTAGTGGAGGTGGAGGTATACGTAACGCCTGATCAGTGGGATGAGCGTTAGTGGGGTTATTGGCAGGAGGGGCTTCCGGGGTGGAGCCATATTGGTTCCACCGAGTCTGGAGGTTGACCTCATCGGTGGAAATCATCAACAGATGGTGGGTACCTGAGTCAAATATGGGTTGATCAGGAGCTGCGTAAGTGATTTGTTGGATGGGTGCATTAGCTAGAGGGGGAGCCAACGGTTCAGTGTTCACTAAGCCTTGGTTTGGTAAGGGGTTTTGTAGCACCAAAGGTGGCTGCTGAGGTTGTGGGGGATTGGGTGGTGCTTGAGGAGCCGCCTGTCCTTGGCGTAGTCTATCAGCAGCCAAAAGATGTTGGACTCGCTCCATAAGTGGACAAAAGTGGGTGTAGTGGCCATAGACCCCGCAAACAGAACAAGGGTAGTTCGTTCGCAAATTAGGGTTTTTAGCCTGCTTGGGCAGGCGATCAGGGTTTTGGTTGGTAGGGGCCGCGTTATTATTAGCAGGGGGATTAGGGTGTTGACCAGCTTGCTTGGTCTATTGGTTGTTCCCACGATTGCGGCCTTTGCCGCGGTTTTGTTGGCCCTGGTTGCGTTGGTTGTTCTGGTTTAGTGGCGGGTTTTCTTGGGCGTAAACCTGCCCTTGGGTAGTAGGTGGATTCTAAGTTTGCGCAGGTGCGGGAGTGGGCTGCGGTGGATAATATGGAGGTGGAGGCTGCACTGGTGCAGCTACTTGAGGGGGTTGTTGGTAGTGTTGTGGAGCGGGTTGTGGGTTTGCCGCAGGGGCTAGCTGTGGCTGATAATAATGAGGTTGGGCTTGTGGCGGCGCAAGAGCTGGTGCAGCCTGCTGATGATAGTAGGGCTGAGGTGCGATCAGGGGGGGATAAGCGGAAGTCATCTGGCCGAAACACTGAGGTGGACATGAGGGTCCATGGGAATGGTTTTGATGTGGCATTTGAGCATACGAATTGGTTGCTCCAGACTGTGATATAGCCCGCGAAGGTTTAGGGCCAAGGGTAGGACGGGCTATGGAGAATGGCTGAGGCTGCGAAGAGAGATGTCCAATGATGCCGTCGGCAGCGTACGATGCCCCCGGCGCATCATACTGGGAGGGATCACCGCGAGGGGCGTCAGGTATGATGGTATAAAGATAACTCGACTGGGCGTAAATAAGATCGAACTGCTGGGCTTTAAGGATAGCCTCTTCCTCCGACTGGGGCCTTTCGGCTGCCACATCCTTAGCAATGAGCGGAAGGAGGGATTTGAGGAACCAATCTAGGAAGATCCTGTCATCTAACTTGATTTTGCATAGGCTACGGCGTCGCCGCCATTCGTGGATGTGGTCTGTGATGTGGGTAGCCGTGTTCTATCTGCAAGATAGGAGGATCTCAACCCCCGCGTCGTAGCGAACAGGTAACTGGAAGAACTGTAGGAAGGTCGAGGCCAGGGATGTAAAGGTGGCATGGGTTCCATGGGGCAGCTCGATATACCATTTGGCAGGAGAGCCAGTGAAAGTGCGCTGTAATAAACGGAGGTGAATGGAGTCGTCTACTATGGAATTTGAGGAACACCATAGATGGAAGGACATTATATGGTTCTGTGGGTCCTCACCTGCCTTACCCTCGAACTTAGGGATGTCAGAAGGGAGCTTGGTAGGCATGTGGGGCCACACAGGGTCGTGTCGAATGGGGTCGTTGGTTAATCTGGCTAGGTCAGGTAGGTTGAGGCTAGCCATGTATGGCAAACTGGACGAAGGGCGTGACACGGTTGTGGGTTGGATCAAGTTAGGGCCGATGCCCCCAAGTGGGGGGGTCATGTGAGGGAGGTTTCCCCCAAGTGGGGGAACTATCGTGGTATAGGACGGACCTGCACCCCCAGGGTTTGTATGAGTCACTAATGGAGTGGGGACCGGTATTCCCGCTATGGGAATCGGTACTGTGAGGGGGACAGTAGAGGGGGCCCCCGTAGAGGGAATACCCAACGTAGGTGAGGTACTGGGTGTCGTGGTGGGTGTGCCACCAACGGTCCCTCCCATTAAGGGAGTGGGATTCACGCCAGCCATGGGGCTAGTAGGGGTGGTGTAAAGGGTGTTCTCGGATTCCGGCTCCGAGTCTGATGTAAAATAAGGGGTGTCAGAATCTGGTGACGGAGTCCTATGCCGCTGATGAGTGGAGTCAAGTGACAAGGCTCGAGATCTACGGTGAGTGGTATCAAGTGATCCGTGCTTTGGGGGTTCGCCTCTGAGGCACCGAGAATGTCTCGGGGAAGCAATGGTGATAAGATGATGTCAAATATGTGTGGGTTGAGGTAACTATAAAACAGCTCAAAAAACTCTAATGCAATCGAGTGTGCAGAAGGAGAGCTCAACAAATGGCACGCTCAGGCCAACAACACCTCAAAACACCCACTGTAACTGTGTGCTACAACAGGCGGAGTATCAACAGAAATGGTCAGAATACCAAAAAAAATAGCAGGTTGCCTACAAAAATAAAAAATGGTAGACTCGCTAAACCAAAAGGAGGTAAGGTAGCATGAAAACACCTAACTAGTAGTATTATGAATCAACTAGACATATCCTCTACAAGGTGATGAAATCCAAGTCAGACAATATGAAGAGGAAAGTCAAGTGGCTAAAGTATCCCCCTACCGGGAGGGACACTGGGTAGTCAAATCCTAGAAGAATGGCAACTAAGATACCCCGTTCATGACACGTCCAGAAAGGTAAATCTGTTCCCTATACAGGGATATTCCGAGAACTGTGAAAGGTAGCCCTTCAGTTACTGAATGGAGTTCGGTATTCCACTCAGACTTCCGGAACCAATCTCACGACTTCAACCCTCCTAAGGGAGAGGCCTTCTGATAATCTGGTTGTGACCGTGTCAAAAAATACTAGGGGATTTTTGTTCCCTAAAGGACAACAACTATGTCTCAAGTGTAAATAACCAAGGGGTTTTATTGGAAGCCTATCCCCTTGATTCTACCTAACTACAAAAATTCTTTTATGTTCCCCAATTGGGGTTAGAATGTTGGTTGAGTTAAGTATTTTTTAGGTCTTACTTGAATTAGGTGACAGATTGTGTGCTTGTGAAGTTATAAACCCAGAAAAGAAGTGCCAGGGCGACTTCGTAAATATCAATAATGTTGAATTAAAAAAAACTTTTATCATGCAAAATGATTGGAATAAAGAATGCTAATTTTTTTATTTTTTTTTAAAAACAATGCTGTAAAAAGATAGCAGGAATAATGGTGCAGAAAAGGCTGTAGGACTACAGGAAATATGGCAGCAAAGGGGCTGGTGTCAAATACAGCAAAAAATTGCAGCAATCAGGCTACGAGTTTTGACGAAACAGGCGCGCTCAGATCACGGTTTTTTGGTTGACAGCGGCAGTCGGGATGCAGGTTTAGACGAAACAGGCGCGCTCAGATCGCGGTTTTCTGGCTGACAGTGGCGGTCGGACCGTGGGTTTGGATGAAACAGGCGCGCTCAGATCGCGGTTTTCTGGCTGACAGTGGCGGTCGGACCGTGGGTTTGGATGAAACAGTCGCGCTCAGATCACGGTTTTCTGGACGACAGCGGTGGTCGGACTGCGGGTTTGGATGAAACAGTCGTGCTCAGATCGCGATTTTCTGGATGGCAGCAGCGGTCGAACCGCGGGTTTGGATGAAACAGTCGCGCTCAGATCGCGGTTTTCTGGATGGCAGCGGCGGTCGGACCACGGGTTTGGACGAAACAGTCGCGTTTGGGTCATAGCTAAGGGCTGGACAGATGCGGTCGGGACGCGGTTATGGGGCTGAAAGTCGCGGTCGGCGGCGGCCGAAAGCGACAACCGAAAGGAAAAAACGGAAAATAAAATAAATAAAAAAGCCAGTGGAGTCGCCAAAACTGTTGCTAGGTTTTGAGCCCTAGCTTGTACGAATGAGTACCTACTAAGGACAATGGATTCCTTAGTAGCAGTTCAATGAAATATGAATTAAAAGCTATAACTTGAAGTAAAAAGATGCTAAACAATAATGAAAATTAAATCTAAACAAGTTCATTAAACAAAACAGTAAACGGTGAATAGTAATTTTGTATTAATCTGACCTTCAAGGTGAAGGTTGGTGAAGCCTTTTGCGGTGATACGAATCGGTAGCTCCGAGCTTCAAGTTGCTTCTTCTCTTTCTCCAATGGTGGAAATGGGCCAAACGGGGCTCTCACGGTGAAAGTAGCTTCAATGGTGAGCTATGGTTTCACGAGCGATTTTGGCAGAGGCAGGATACTTGTGATTGTAGATATCGAATAAGGGGGTTTCCAACCCTTATTTATAATTGAAAACCATGCGGTTTTAGGGTTAGGGTTTTAGCTATTTAGGGTTTTTTCCTCATTTCCTCATTATTTAATATTTTTTCTTCCTTTTTTGGATATTTTTGCTTTTTTGGAGGAATTTTGGATATTTTTAGCTGAAAAGAGGGTTTTATGGCCTTTTGGAGGCATTTTAATCCTTTTGGAGGCTTTTTGCATGGTTTTATGGGTTTTTGATGGAAATATGGTAGGAAAATGGACAAATGAGCCATGTAATGGGTTAGATGAGGCAGTGAACCATTTTTGGGTGTTAACACTTGGTAAGGTTGACAACTACCAAGCATGGAAGTATTTGATCTCTCTGAAGAAAATGAATTGGACACCTACATGAGTAGAGAGGTTCCAGTTCCAGAAGGAGATGAGGTTTAAAGCCTTACACAAGAAGAACTTGATCAAGGCTAAGAAAATCATTGTTGATTCAATCACGGATCAACCTGTACCACAAGTGTCTTCTCTAAAGACACCAAACATGTTTGATGCCTTTATCAAGCTATTTGAAGATAAGAACATAAATCATAAGATGTCTTTAAGAAAACAGTTGAAGAATGTTAAGATCTAGAATGCAGAACATCTTGAAGCGGTAAAAGAAGAAGTGAAGAATGTAGAAGTGGTGATATCCAACTTGAATGGCTTCCCAGGATCATGGGATTCATTCATGCAAGGAATGCGTGCCAGAAGGAAGTGATTACTTTTAGCTGACTCTAAGAAGAAGAAGATGGGATCAATTGAAGATCAAGCTCTCACCATTCAAAGAAGATGCCTCAAGCGACAAGGAATGTGAAGAACTCAATTCCTAAAGAACCTCTTATCCATATTATCATTTGGATAAGAAATGGTGATTTCATGATGAAGCAGAATGATCAAGAAGGATTATACCCACGAAACAAACAAAAGATAAGTATTCAATGATATTGTTTTGTTATGCATTTGATTATATTCAGTTAATGTGTTATGCATGATAGATTGTTTGCATTAACGGTTGTATACTACTAATATGAATGTGATGGGTAAGTATCTCATGGTGCTATACATCTCTCCATTGCTACTTATCTAGAATGAAACCTCGTTGCTGACATATTGGATTAGTGCACAATCTCAATGATGTCATGATAGAGATGGAAGGCATCTAGAAAGTTTCCGTGAGATATGGATGAATGTTGTATTGGCTAAACAGTTGCATGATGCATAAGAATTTGTCATTATGCATATGTTTTATGAAATAGTTCTAACCATGCAGTTGGTGCATTTGAATTGTAGGAAAGGTCCTGTACAACCTCGTATAAGAAGGATGAGACTTGTTCCAAAGAACAAGTGATGACAATTCAATATTCACTGCAATAAAATCTGAAGCTCCCAGGGTCAGAGACACCATGACGGAAGAAAGAGATTTAGAGAGCGGTAGATCCACCTCGAAGGATGAACACCACCATGGGTACGAGAGATAACTCAATATGAAGAAAAGAATGTTATGAAAGAAGCTATGATCAAAGAATAACAGTTGATCATGGGGAATGATGTATACGATATGATTTCAAGACATAAACTGAAGTATGTAGTATCTTCCATATGGATCTACAAGAACAAGTGTACAAAGCAAGGTTCGTGATTTGCCTCAGAAAGAATAGACTATGACATGACATACTCTATTAAGAAGTATATATCAAGCATAGAACCACCTGTACAGAATGAAGAGGGAAGATGATACTCCACTTCAAGGGGAGTGCCTACAGAGGATATCTGAGTTCGACATGGTACGACATGATGGATAGCTTTGTGATGGATCGAGACTTTACCAAGAGTAAAGTGGGTTCCAACCTTCAAGGTTGAATGCAGAAGAATAGGATATGTTGATGACCTGACAAGATGAACTCATGAAAGATGTTATGATGAAAGAATACTAGAATGATGTTTGGGATATAGTTCCCAAACCAAAAGGAAAGAGTATAGTATCCTCCAAATGGATATACAAAATAAATCATGCACCTGACGGAAGTATTGAGAAGTATAAAGAAAGAATTGTTGTGAGAGGTTTCTCTCAGAAAGAGGGAATTGACTATGAAGAGACATTTTCCCCAGTAGCACGGTATACTTCGATTAGAGATATCATGGTACTTGCATCCATGATGAAGTGGGACTTACACCAGATGGATGTGAAAACAACCTTCCTTAATGATATGATTGAGGAAGAGTTTTACATCAAATAGTCACAAGGATTTGAAGTTGAAGACAGATGGAAGAACATATGCAAGTTGAAGAAGGCCCTCTATGGCCTGACACAAGCTCCTAGAACTTGGTATGGAAGAATAGATAGTTTCTTGTCAAGCATGGGCTTTACCAAGAGGAGAGCTTATCCTAACCTTTATATCAAGGTTGTAGAAGATGAACCTGTCATCCTGTTATTATATGTGGATGACTTATTCTTGACAGAGAATGAGAAACAAATCATGGAAAGCAAGAAGAAACTAGCACAAGAATTTGAGATGAAAGACCTTGGGTTAATGCATTATTTCCTAGGTCTGGAAGTATGTCAAAGTTCAGAAGGAAAGTATGCAGTAGAGATTTTGAAAAGATTCAATATGTTGGAATGCAAAGCCATGGCTACTCCCATGCATTCCAACCTGAGGTTGTTAGCTGATGACCCATCAGAATTAGTGGATGCGACTCACTACAAACAGATCGTTGGGTCATTGATGTCTTTAACAAATACCAGACTAGACATTTGTTTTGTTGTGAACACCTTAAGTCAATTTCTTGTTCAACCAAGACGGGTTCACTTAGTAGCCGCAAAACATGTGATGAGATATTTGAAAGGGACTACAGACTTTGGTATATATTATGATGGTAGCCATGAGTACAGATTGTATGGATACACAGATGCAGATTGGGGCTAGAAATATCTCAGATAGAAAAAGTACTTCAAGTGGATGTTATAGTCTGGGATCTGCTATGATTTCATGGTTTAGCAGAAAGCAGTCTAGTGTTTCTCTAAGAACAGTTGAAACAGAATATATAGCAGCTTGCTCTGCTAGTTGTGAAGCCATATGGCTTCAAAAGCTTATGTCAGGATTATTCAACCTAGAGTTGGATAGTACCGTGATCCTATGTGATAACCAGAGTTGTGTACGAGATAAGATGCAAATGATGATGTTTTAGTATTCCCATACTGAAGATATAGATGATGTTTCAATATTTACATACTATAGATGCAGATGATGGTGATTCCGTATTTCTATACTAAATATAGAGATGATGATGCTTTCAGTATTTCTATACTGAAGATATAGATGATGATGCTTTCAGTATTTCTATACTGAAGATATAGATGATGATGCTTTCAGTATTCACATACTAGAGATACAGATGGTGATATTTGAGTATTCACATACTGAATATGTAGATGATGATGGTTTAGATGATGATGTGCTGATGAAGCCTTTGTCTCGAGTAAAGCTTGAACACTTTTGAGAAAAGCTTGGTGTTGTTCAGAAATACATTCCTCGAAAGGGGGAGTAGTGATGTTGCAGTGGGATTGTATCATCCCTGGGCACTTTCCCTAAAGTGATATGGAGACCTTGGTCCTCGAGAATGAAGTGGGATTGTATCATCCCTGGGCATCTGCCCTAAATTTATCTAGTGGCCTCGGTCCTCGAGAATGTAGTGGGATTGCATCATCCCTAAACTTCGGTTCAAAATGTATTTGGAGGTCTCAACCCCCGTGAATGTGGTGGGATTGCATCATCCCTGAACTTTGGTTCAAAATGTATCCGGAGGTCTTGGCCCCTATGAATGTGGTGGGATTGCATCATCCCTAAACTTCGGTTCAAAATGTATCCGGAGGTCTCATCCCCCATGAAAGTGGTGGATTGCATCATCATTGAACCTCGGTTCAAAATGTATCTAGAGGTCTCGGCCCTCGTGAAAGTGGTGGATTGCATCATCCCTGAAACTCAGTTCAAAATGTATCCGGAGGTCTTGGCCCCCGTGAAAGTGGTAGGATTGCATCATCCCTGAACCTCAGTTCAAAATGTATCCAGAGATCTCAATCCCCGTGAATGTGGTAGGATTGTATCATCCTTGAACTTCAGTTCAGAACGGATTCGGTGAACTTCAGTCATCGAGAAGGTGGTAGGATTGTATCATCCTTGGACTTCGGTTAAGAACGGATCCGGTGAACTTCGTTCATCGAGAAGGTGGTAGGATTGTATCCTCCTTGAACTTTGATTCAGAACAGATCCGGTGACTTCGGTACTCGAGATTGTGTGTTGATCCCATAATTCCTAGAGGAAGGATTGTCTGAGTTCCACAACTGTCTTGATCTCGTAATTTTGAAAGGAAGGATCATTAGTAACTCCGTAAAGACCTAAATCTCGTAATTCCTAAAGGAAGGATCATTGAATTGATCCCGTAATTCCAATAGGAAGGATTGTCTGAGTTCCACAGATGTGTTGATCCCATAATTCTGAAAGGAAGGATCGTTCGTAACTCCGTAAAGACCTAAATCCCGTAATTCTGAAAGGAAGGATCGTTGGTAGCTCCGTAAAGATTTGATCCCATAATTCCAACAGGAAGGATTGTCTGAGTTCCACGGATATGTTGATCTTGTAATTCCAATAGGAAGGATTATCTGAGTTCCACAAATGTGTTGATCCTATAATTCCGAAAGGAAGGATTGTTAGCAACTCCGTAAAGACCTAAATCCCGTAATTCCGAAAGGAAGGATCGTTAGTAGCTCCGTAAAGAATCTATCCCGTAATTCCGAAAGGAAGGATCGTCTGAGCTCCATAGATGTGTTGATCCCATAATTCCCAAAGGAAGGATCGTTAGTAACTCCATAAAGACCTAAATCCCATAATTCCAATAGGAAGGATCGTCTGAGTACCACAGACATGTTGATCCCGTAATTCCAAAAGAAAGGATCATGTTGATGTTTTGATGATGATAATGTTGATGTTTTGATGATGTTGATGTTTTAATGATAATGATGTTTTGGTGATGATGATATTTTCATGATTATGTTTCTGATCAAAAGATCAGAGTATGATGATGATGTTGTTGTTAATCATAAGTGTTGAAGATGATGTTGCTGATCGAAAGGTCAAAGTGCTAAAGATGTTGTTGATCGAAGCAGTCAAAGTATTAATAATGATGAAGACTGAAGATTGAAGATGAAGACTGCATAATGTTGAAAAGCTTTCAATGATTTATAGATGTATTACCCTAATGATTTTGATGATGTCCTCTATCTCTCTCCTACTATTGTTGTTGTTGATGTTGTTGTAGAATACCCTTCTCGTTAAGGGGGAGTGTTGAAATATTGTAACTTCAAAGAATATTCTATATGTATCTTTTGTGGTCCTCGATGGTCCTACCGGGAGAACCACTTGTATTATCTTGTAGCCCGATGCTTCTAATCGAAAGAACTAATAAGAGTCATGAGTTTTTCCCCTTTAATTGTAAAGGTGGGTCATTAGCACCCTAGTGTGGTTACTTGAGCCTACATGTGTAACTCGAGCCTACATGATTAACTCAATCCTACATGTTGAATGAGTTAATTGAAGTGAATGGATGAATATAAATAGAGGTGTAGCTCTCCTCATTTGAGCACACACTCTCACTTGTGTAGCGCATTAGTGGAGAAGAGAAGTATCTGGAGAAGGAGGAGGATCAGGATTTGATCTCCTTGCTGGTTTTATCTTTTATCTTTTTGGGGACATCTATATTGAGGAATATTTTGCTGGGTTTTTCCCTTTAGGGTTTTCCCAGGATAAATATTTGTGTTCCTTTTGTATGGTTGTACTTGTCTATCTTTCAGTGATCCTGTTTATATGCTTTTGTTATGAAAATGAAATGAAATACTAATGTCTTAGTTAAGCATATGAAATTGTAACAATTAGGTGCATTAATATCACTCAGATCACCCACTGAGTGCTCCAGTTAGCCTCCTTAACTGTAGGAGAAGGCTAATTTAGCCTCCTTGACTATAGGTAGGCATGGGTGTGACTGGATGATGGCAATTAATGCTCCACTGATGTCAATTAATGTCAATTATACTTAGGATAGTGGTTTAACTAGGCCAATTTGACCAAAAGAGTGTGTATGGTGGTAAATGTGTCCAACAGTTGGTTCAATCCAACCCTAATCAACAGTCAAACCTACCAAGCGACCTAATGGTTTTGCTACTACTCTTTCAGCTCCTACAGTTTGCACCGAGGTAAATGCTATTCAAAGTACCAAAACACCCGAAAATAAGAAAAAAGGAAAAGGTAAAAATAAAAAACCTGGAAACTAGCAGGAGAATACCAAGGTTGCGACCACAGAGAATTATAACAAAGGGAAGAGAAAAGCTAAGTACCCTTTCTTGTTATGTGCGGGTGATCACTTCATGAAGGAGTTCCCTCTTTGTGAATAGATTAGTAAGTTTTTGAAAATTACCCTACACCCACAGTGCTTACCGATCCTTTCCCATCTCAACAACAATTGATAGACCACGTGTCTAATCAAGGGACCTCTAGCTCAACAGAAGAAATGAGAATGATGTCTTCAGATACCATCAATTTGAATACTTGTAGTCATTCATATGACAAGCCTGTAGAAAAGAACGACGAAAATCCTCCTTTTGAGAAAGCTCCTTCTACTAGTTCCCCTCCATCTTCGTCTAATGGTCCTCTCGTGATCGAGAAACCTAATCTTGATTTTTTTTTATGACCACCTAAGGATACCCTTAGGAAGGTTGTTTTTAATCCCAATGCTTGAGGTGCACAATTTTATAATGTTGTTGAAGATTTAGCTCAGGCACCTTGTGCGATTTCTACCCTTGAGGTACTCCAAAGTTGTCTAACGCAGCATAAAAACCTGCTCATGGATTTGGGGGTATTAGATCCAGATAATAAAAACTCAATTAATTTCAATGTCGAGAAATATAAGTCCATATTACCTCACTAAATTTCATTTCAAATTTCCTCTAGAGTATTTGGGAGAAAGGTCCATCAGACCATTCTGGATGAGGGAGCTTCAACCTCAGTTTTGTCTATATCCTATTGGAGAGCCATCAGTTCTATTAAGCTTACAAAGTCTCCTACGATGTTAAAAGCTTTCAATGGATGAGGTTTATAGCCTCATGGCCTGTTACCATCCTTTTCAGTCAAGCTTGGGGGAAAAATTGTTTCCATTCAAGTGGAATTGGTCGATGCCCCATTGGATTACAACCTCCTATTAGGGAGAAAATGGTTCTATTCTATGACTGATGTTGTTTCAATAGTCTTTTGAACTGTCCAGTTTCCTCATCTGGGAAAAATTGTAACTATCGATCAACTTGAATTTTTTTCACCAGATGTTGCTACTCCCATCGTGAATAACATCCCTATGGTATGTCATTCCCCTCCTCCTTATCAGTCGATTGGGGTAGGTCTATTGAAAGATTCAAACCTTATGGGTGTTTCCTTTATACCCTCCTAGTATGGACGTGGAAACCATGAACATGATTTCCATTATTGGTTATAGTTCTAAAGGAAAAGAAGTTGTTGAGTCATCCTCTCTTGGCCCCTATGAAGTGATGGATGATGTTGTCCAATATTCCTCTGATGTCTATCCAGATGATCTTCATTTGGTAGCTTTGGATCCTTACCACTTTCCCTGCTAGATAGAACCATCTCTTCCCACTCTAGACTATCTCACACAGACTTTTCCTTCAGATGAGTACGTCATGGAGATCATGAGTGTGAATAAATATCTATGGAAAGATCACCATCATTGATCTTCTTTTCTTCCCAACACCAGTTTGGTAGGTTTTCTCCTTATATCCCTTATCAATACTGAAATTTTCACCCATCCACAAATTCCTATATTGTTGCAAGACACAGATTCTGAAGGAAATCTTTGCAACATCACTAAGACAAACCCAATTGACATATTAGTCAATCCTAGAACAATTGAGCACGTTCACATAGGCCAGAACTGCTTGATGGAGGAAACTAAAAATTTTAGAGCTCTTTTCAAAGAATTACGTGATATGTTTTCTTAGAATTATGAGGAGATGTCTGGGATCGATCCATGAATTGTTGTACATGAGATTAAAACTTATCCCATGGCAAGACCTGTTCAACAAAAATTACGTCAAGTCCATCCTAGGAAGGTTGTGGCTATCAAAGCTAAAGTAGAAAAGCTTCTGAAGGAGGGGTTTATTTATCCCATACCCCTAATAGAATAGGTATCTAACATTGTCCTTGTAACCAAAAAACAGGGCACTATTAGAGTCTACATCGATTTTTGAGACTTGAATAAGGCTTGTCCTAAGGACTATTTCCCTACTCTACACATTGATCAAATCATCGATAACTATGCTAGGAGCGACATCTTTTCTTTTATGGATGCATTTTCTGGCTACAATCAGATAGAGATTCTACCCACTGGTCAACATAATACGACATTCATTTTCCCACAGGGAACCTTTGCATATCAGAAGTTACCTTTTTGCCTAAAGAACGCCAGAGCTACATTCCAACGAGACATGTCCTATGCCTTTCATGATATCAAACAGATCATGGAACTATACCTTGAAAACCTTCCTGCTCATTCACAACAATGGGAGGACCATTAATGGCACCTTAGAGACATTTTCCTTAGGTGTCGTCATTATAATATATGGCTAAATCCACACAAATGTGTCTTTTGTATTGAGACTAGATGCCTTCTTGGCTTCATGGTTTATAAAGATGGAATCTAGATGATCCTTTGAAAATAGATACTATATTGGCCTTACCTACCCCGACAAACCTTACGAAGCTCCAAAGTTTTCAAGAGAAGGAAAAATTTTTTCATCGTTTCATGTGTAATTTCACAGAGAAAACGAACGGTTATATGTGTCTCCTAAAGAAGGACACTCTATTCTTCTGGTATGACCAGGCCCAATGAGCCTTTGATAATTTGAAGCATGCTCTGACCCATTCACCCATAATACATCCCCTAGATTACTCAAAGGACTTTCTCTTCTATGTTGTTTCCTCCACTACTACCATTGAAATGGTTCTAGCATAGGACAATCCCAACGACTAAGAAAATGTGATATATTACATGAGTAAGAGTCTCATTGACTTTGAAAACCATTACTCGGGTGTGGAGAAGTTAGCATTGGCCACAATCATTATTGTTCAAAAATTTCGTCATTACATTCTGGTTCATACCACAACTGTACTCGCAGATCAAAACCCTATGTACTACATTCTGACCCGTAAGGTACTAGGGGGAACATATTCCTGTTGGATTGTTATCCTATAGGAATTTGATCTTAAGTTCACCAAGACTACTTTGAATAAATCCTTGGTTTTCACGGAGCTGATGTGTGACTTTCCCTGTGCTTTGATAGAAGTTGAGCCCAATGATTCATTTTCGGATGAATTATTGTTCTTGATAAGCACAACTTATCCATGGTATGGAGATTTGATCATCCATCTCTAGACTCAAATATTTCATCCAGAAACATCTCATGACGATCATCATTGTGTCTGTCACTATGGAAAGTAATATCTAATTCTAAATGATACATTGTACTGACGTGGTATTGATTCTATCCTTCAACGATTCCTTGCACATGAATAAGCTGAAATGGTTTTGAATGATTACCACTCTAGAGCATGTGGCGGTCATATTTCTGGGATGGTTGCAGAGCAGAAAATACTCCATGCTAGGTATTTTTGGCCTTTTATCTTCAAATATTGTCATGAGGTGGTTAAGAAATTCCCACCCTATCAACACTTTTATCCAAAAAATCGCACCCATCCTGCTCCTTTACACCCCGTCATTGCAGTTTTCCCTTTTTCCAAATGGGGTATAGATTTTATCCATTGTTATAGCCATGGGTTATTTCACAAAATGGGCTAAGGAAATGCCTACATATGCAAAGGATGGTAAGACCACCGCCCTCTTTTTATTCAACCAAATGATAGCTAGGTTTGGATTCCCGCAAGCTATAGTCACATGGATCTCATTTCTGGAATTAGATGATGGCTGAGATGAGTGCTAAGCTAGGTTTTTGTCATTAAAAATTAGCTCCGTATTACCACAAGATAACGGTTAGGTCAAGGCAATTAACAAGGTTATAAAAAATATGCTGCATATGATGGTTGGAGATCATAAATCCAACTGGCACTTGACTCTCTTTTCCGCACTTTGGGATTACAAAACTTTAGTAAAAATGGCAACTGGTTTCACACCCATTCATTTGTTATATGGACCAGAAGTCGTCCTTCCTATTGAGTGTCAAATTTAGTCACTCAAACTCGTAGTAGAACTTCTCCCAAGCACTTCCACAGAGGAAGAAAGATTTGTGTACTTGACTAACCTTGATGAAATTAGAAGAGATGTTGCCTTGGCTAATGAGGCACACAAAAAATGTGTCAAGACACAATATGAGAAGTCTGTTCAACCTTGTCTCTTCAATGAAGGTGACCTAGTCCTAACTTACGATCAGAGACATGATAAACTAGGGAAGGGAAAGTTTGAATCCTTGTGGTACGATCCCTTTGTCATTAGTAAAGTATTAGAGAAAGGGGCTTATGAGCTCGTAGATTATGATGGGATACCATTCAGAAAACCTTGCAATGGATTGTACCTGAAGAGGTACTATGCTTAAGACATTTATTTATAGTTCCTTGTATATATGTATATTTGGATTTCAATGTGTTTTGTCATTTTCAATATGGTTTTGATTTGATGTCCATACTATTCATACCATGTTTTGGTTATGCATATTAGATGGATTTCCATGATTTCGCTGATTGTGCATGTCATCATACCTTGAACCTTACTTCATATTCTTGCGTGTTGTATTCCCCAGCTCAAAATTTAGTCAGTTTAGGAGCGGTTTGTATTGGTTCGGCTACCAACAACATCATCGAGTATCAGGAAATGATATTTTTACTCACCGTGGTTGCATCTTGGGACATTCATGATTTGGTAGTGTTTATGGACTCTCAACTAGTGGTTTGTCACCTAAATCACATTTACACTATCAAGAACCCTATACTTCTCTGCCTCTTTCGGAGAGTGGGTCTGTTAGAAAGGTCATTCGATTCCATTAGTTATAGGCATATCCCTAGGTATGATAATATGATTGTTGATTCATTGGTAAATTTCATTCTAGACTGGCATATTTCCCATTCATAACTTGTTAAAATAAACATGGTCAATCATAAAGTAAAATACACAGTAAAAGACATGTAAATCTAATGTAAATCTAATTCATCCAATTGAAACCGCATGTAAACACCGGAATCAAGTTTGCATATATATATATATATATATATATATATATATATATATATGTATGTATGTATGTATGTATGTATGTATGTATGTATGTATGTATGTATGTATGTATGTATGCATGTATGTATGTATGTATAAAAGTATTTTTACAAAAATTGGTAATGAGGCCTCATCTGAAGCACTGTGGCTTGCAGACATACAAAATGACACAAAAATACTGAATCTTGCTAAGCTTTGAGGGATACATCATTAAAACCACTATAATGGTTCTCATGGTAGCACATAATGGCCCTTGCAACCCTACATAGCAAGCAACTAAAGTGGCATGATACTCCTGTGGTATGTCTCTGAAACCTCCTAGGGAGGTCATTGATAGCAGCACCCAGGATATCCAGAGTCAGTCTATTCAAGTTCTACTCTAGCTACATGATCTCATCATCACCTCTATGGAAAATGTGAGCTTCTTCTCTTCTATCCATTGGGGAGGATCCCTCAGGATGTGCATCACCAACATCTGCATGTAAAATTTTAGGTCTTGTTATCATACATAAAAATCATAAAACATGAAAAACATAATTAACATCTAAGGCATTGCTTCTTATCGATGTCACCCCACTATGCACCAAGTGGTAGTTTTAGGTTGGTATCTCCTCGACAGTCGGTCCTTGCATATGCATAATACCCAATCATGAGGATATGATCACTCATTCAGTGGAAGAAGGCAAACTCGAACTTCACCTTGGCCCCGCCACCTCCTGTGTGGGCCATGATGTCTACCCACCATGACATGTTGGGGTCTATAGCTCTAAGATATATGAACACAACCTGGGTACCCTCTTGAATAAAAATCATGCTAAGATGGTCCTGTACCTGAACTGTTTCAACTCTCCTTGCCAACATTTCATCAGCTAATCCTTGAATACAGGTAATAGTGCCTTGGCCCAGTTATATACCGTGAGTGCCATGGCCTCCAGGGAATACAACATATGTGCCAGGGATGCCTGGTGGGGACCTTGGCTCCTTGCTACCCTCTACATAGTAAATAGAACTATCCGAAGCGGTAGATCCATCACAGCCTTGATAGGGATCTTATTACCTGACATTTTTGTACCTAGGAAACAATGGTGATCAATTAACTCTTTTTTAGTCACGTCCCCACCTCAGGAACCAATCATAGAAATAGGAGCCCCTTGTTTGGATATCCCTATTAGAAAGTATATGTCTTCTACCTTCACAATCACAATATGAGGTCCTAGATCAAAATACTACTGCTCTAGATTCCACATCTGTAGGATGTACTCCAATAAGCAGGCATGTGAAACCATGCTAGGAGTGTGGAAAAACTTCAGGAGGCCACATCCTCATAGGGAAGCCAAACAACCCACATCTATTGTGACACAGATATTTTTTAAGGATTCTAATATTTTACTTAAGTATAGTATTCTAGGCGATTGTTTTGGATTGAAAAAAACATGCTTATAGATAAGTAGGTGAATATTAAATATGAAACATAAAATTAACACTAAAATGTGTAAATTTTGGTGAATATTATGATAAAAAGAACATAATTTATGTAATATAGGCGATATTAGACACTAAAAATGACCTAATAACGATTTTTTTTAAACCCAAAAAATAGCCATTTGGTGAAATTTCACCCCTAAAATTACCCTGAGATTCATCATCACCATGTTGTCTTTCCTTCTAGATCAACATTTCTGACCAAATAAACCTGCCAAAAATCATCAATGAGCTATTTAGAAACACATTTCACCATTAAAATTTCTCAAAAACTTTTTATATGGCTGGGGCAAGTAGTTTTTTGATCTCACAGCTAGAACCGCCCGTATCATGTTGAGACAAAGCGGTGCCACCTCCTGACTATAACTAAAAACCCGTGGTTTTCATCGGGCACCGCCTTTCCTGTAAAGGCCAAGTGCGTTTCCCACCGTTGGTCTTTTAGGTTTGCTCATTAAGCTTAAAAAATCAACAAAATAAAAAATTGGAAACCATAAAATGGAAGGGAAGGGTTCTAGCTTTTACCTTGACCTAACGATGCGAAAAAATGATGGTCGATGGCTCCACAATCTTCAGTTGAAATTTACACTTCAAATCTCCCAAAATACTCTCCAAGGTATGGTAAATGGTAAAATAACTTGTTTTTTACTATTTAATTAGATTTCATAACATATTTCTAGGGTTTTTTGTATTATTTTAATATTTTTAAATCATTTTGATCAAAAATAACCTTTTACATAGTTTATAAAAGTCATTTTTAAAATATTTTGGGAAAACTAATAGCTTTTTAAGAATTTTACAGGGACGAAAATAAAAGGTTTTGTCTATGGGGAAGTTCATTTTTTACTTTTTCATACTTATGAAAATGGAAAAGGTCCATGAGCGTTTATTTCGACACTTCGATCATGCTCCCAAAACCTAGCATCAAAGTTCTGAGTCTTTTTCCGATTATTTTTAGGCTCATAAAACCTGTTCATCGCACAAAAGAAACCTATTGGAGTCTTCTTTAAACTCTTTTCAGACTCCCTAAATGTGAAAATATTGTCGAGCGCACTTGTCTTCTTCATGCTCATAAAAGTATTTGAAGAGTTGTCTATCCAACGGTAGTTTATCTCTTTTTCGGTTCGGATTGACTATTTACGAAAAAGGACCCCGTGGAGTCTTCTTTTGTCTTCATTCAGACTCTCTAAACATGAACGATACTGAGTTAGCTTTCATTGGACTCGTTAAACTAAACACTTAGAGACCTTCTTTGGGGAACAAGCCCCTCTTTTCTCAGGTTTTTAAAACCTATGAGAATGGACTTGTCTTCGGATGAGCTACAATGAGTGTTTGTTATCCTCTTTGGACTCATAAAAATGAAAAGAGACACTCATCAATCGTGATGGGGAAATTAAGGGAAGGGAATCAATTCATTTTGCAAATAAAATGGCAGTTTGTCATCACCTTTGAACATGGAACTTGTTTGCATTTCATTCATCCAATTGGGTAAATCATCTTGTCTCTGAGTCATGACACTCCTTTGAGTCTTTCAAATAATGCATTGTCCATTGTCACATCGTATTCCTCCTCGTTGATTCAATGCTGCCAAGTCTTTTATCGTGTCGACCGATGTTCAAAGGGAAGTTGAAAGTTTACCTCTGTAGTTAAAAAATCCTTTTTTTCAGTACCTTTTGAGTCAATCCTATGGTTACATTATCTACAACATTCTATAACTTTGTTTTCGATTTTTGTGTCGTCGATGTGGGATTCATCATGACCCTCCTTCGACGAGACTATTCTTGTCGACATCATCTCATCATCCAGGAATTAATCTTAGAAACAATTTTAGTACCTTGAGATCTATATGCCTCAATGACATATTCTCTCACTCTTGACATAGGTTCACATAATTGAACTTTGATCGATAGACTCGACTGAGTGTTCGACATCAAATAATCTATTCACACTCAGTAGATTGTACTAGGCTACCTTGGGAATCATTGACATCAATGGTGATCTCCCTCACACTTGTTAACGATTCACATCATTAACTGGTAACCAAGTGGTTTCTACCATGTTTGAATTCAGATCATTGTAATCACATGGATAGAATCATAATTTTTGGAAGATGAGACGAAGACCCTAGGTATCTTTTAAAAGGCGCTCATTGCATTCACCCCAAGTTGCGATGGAATATATTGTATGAACTCCCGACATGGATCCATGTATTTATGGTCATGGTTGTGCTCAAATTTGTGGTCATTTGACATATATCTATAGTGTATTTATGGTATCTATGTCCCAAGTTTGATTCCTCTATCACATGGATCTACACTATATTCTAATAGCCATGTTTGTTAATCTCTCTCATGGATCTACCTTGTATTGGTCTACAGCCATGATAAGGACACATTTGTTCATGAGTAAAAAGTATTGATGTATTGTAGATGCATATTTGATGATCTCCGATCAAGCTAATTCTTTCCTCGAAAGGACAACTTGCTCTTTCAAAGCTCTCGCCTATCATATACCTCTAGCCTCATGCTTTGGGGGGGATTTTGTTACACATAAATCTCATCATCAGCATGTGATAGGGCCCCAAACACATAATTTTTCCCTGAATCCCAATTCATGAAGTAAAATCATGGTCCAAATATCAATCCTTCATATGAAAATCCAGCACCGCTCCTTCCTTTAAGTCAATGAGCGTTACCTTCTTCATCACCACCTTTAATCTTTTGGAAGTAATAGGTGGCATTTCCTTTACCTCTTGTACAAGGTGCGGTTCTACCCTGGAACTGCTATGTAATAGTAAAGAAGAAGTGGTGCCCTTGGTAAAAAGTGAAAAAGAGAGGTTTAAATGAAGCTTCTCGAAGAAAAGCTTCATGGCACCTTTATCCCTACACCTGAGGACCACATGGGCTCAAGATCCATCATTTTGGGATATCCTATCCACCTCATCCACCATTTACTCAACCATCCCTATCCTCCCAAGGATTATAAAAGTAGGATCGTATCCATGGTTGAGAGAGAGAAAATTTATGTTGTTGCATTGCCATTCTAGCCTAAATCAGTAGGGTGAGCATAAGAGGAGCAAATTGGAGCTTTTACGGACAAGATATTGGCATTGTGAAGGAGAATATCGACACAAAGGAAAAGGTTGTAAAATTCTTCTTCATTATTTAACGCAAAATTGGTTCCTTTCCCATAAATTATCTTGTGTCAATATAATGTATTTTATTTTTAGATTCCTTAGTCACTAACATAGAATAGTGGAACATATTCTGTTGCTTTTTTATCTCGTGTGTCGGTTTCATGTGATTATGTAGGTACATCCATGAAGAGATATCATTGCAGGAAACATGTAAACTATTCCATCAAAGACACTCATTCCATCTCCACCCATTATAGGGAAATTCTTCCAATTATATTGTGAACTATTTGTTCTATATCTAAACCATTCAGACTATATGAACAACTCATGTCCGCAGGAGGTGCTTTTTTTCTAGAAAAACCCAAACCCACTTGAATTTATGAAAAAATGAAGAGAATTTGTAAAATATTTTTTTAAGGTCTCATATGCATCATGGTTCAGTTTATACAAGCTATTATGACCCTCTCCCAAACAGCTACAAAATCAGTATTTTGACCATTGGGGAAAAAGTACCAAATCTTCTCCAAATGCAATTAAACTTAGTAAAATAGCTTCAAATGCTTAAGAAATGAACATGAAACTTGTAATACACATTAATTATAGTCAATTCATCATACATATATCATATATACATTCTTCCATTCGAAATAATCAGCATTACCATGGCATACATCAATATAGTGGGAAGATGGTCATTGTTTGCTCATTAAAAGTCATTTTGACATTTAACTCTTGGGTATTTCAACCTGATAATTTTTGAGAATGAATAAAATAGAATATTTAACTTATTACAATTAGAAATAGAACAGGATGATCTCTCCCAAAGAGTAGAATAGCTCACCAAAAGTGCAATCCCTCCATGAGCAAGAATATGCACTAAAAACTAGAAATGGTTGAGAGAAAGTGTTGCAATAGAAGAAACCACGAGATTCCATATAGCTTAAAACTACAAATAAAAATCTATTAAATATCCATGAAATATTAGAGTGGCCTCTCCAAACACCAACTTGGATGGGAATCTTTCACCCTCGAAATTGGCTAAGGCAAGAAAACTAGTCATCCACTAGCTCTCACAATTCGCAAATGACAATTTATCAAATGAAGAAAAAGCTCTTCTCTTGGTTGATTCCTATATTTTATAAACATCCTTGGCCTTATAATTTTACCAATGCATACAAAAACTCAAGACAATTCGAATTTGGTTGTGTACTCATGGTTTTCCATGTGTCCTCCCTTTCCTAGCCTTCCATCTTCCCCCAATTTGAGTAGGAGCCCATTGAGCTTACCCAACTCACATGAGCGCCCTCTTGGATGCTCTATTTTGACCTAAAATGTCATATATGTCATATTTCAGCTTTCATATCTAATTTTTTTCATAGGTTTCATAGCATCTTCATCATTGTTGTCATAGAGCTAGGGAATCTAGTCCAAGTGTCTCACTAGCTCCAAAATGCCTCTTGCTCTTCCATGGGAGTTACTCTCCCACACCAATTAGACCTTAATTGATTCATTCCAAGTACATTGAGCTTCCAAATAATCCCAGGACCCTTGGTATTCTTGTGGATTCGAAATGACAAGAGGAGGATTCCATGTGGCATAGAAAATCTAGTTTGTGTGGGTCCCACATCCTCCATGTGTCTTCATGATCAATTGCCACTTTGATTTTCCCTTGTATTTATTTATTTATCTCCTTTATTAAATATTTATGAAATTCTGATGTTCAAACATCATTTATTGTCCCCACTATTCCAAATCCCAAAGTTTCCACTCCCAACCTAGGAAACTAATAATTTTCCTCCTTGGCAATTATTTGACCCTTAGCATCAATTTGATAAACTCTCATGAATATGGAAAATGTGATTAGGCCATTGTGACCCAATGCAAAATTTGGGACATGACAAATCATCCAGTTTGTATCTTAGTATCAGTTTATATATAAAACTTTATGTACATATATGTGTGTGTGATGTTTTATGTGTATAAATGGATAATTATGTATTTATGTGATTTTATGCATGTAATCAAAACTTAAAATGAACTTAAAACATGGACCAGATACCAATCCAAAACATAATTTTCTTGTGAATCAACTATTGTGTTTAAATGTCTTGGGATGTGATGGTAGGCATTAGAGGAAATTTGGGTTCTAAAATGGGCCTTATAAGAAAATGTGCCAACAATAAATTTTGTGAGTTGGAATTCAAGAACCAATAGAATTTCAATAAAATGAGTCAACCATAATGGTTGAATTGACATATTTGTCATAAAAGAAAACTACTTTTTTTGTTCGTATTTTCGACATATCTCCCTGTGTTTTTACTCAAATTTTGAGTGGGAGATCTCATTGCATGCGGAATTTAATTCTGCATCGAACGAGTACCCACACTGCATACTTTTGACAGACCCTGCTACCCCAAAAACAAGAAATACCTGAAGAAACATGATGATGATGTCATCATCATGTTTCTTCAAGTATTTCTTATTTTTGGGGTAACAAGGTCTTTCAAAAGTATGTGGTGTGGATACTCGTTGGATGTAGAATTAAATTCTGCATCCAACGATCTCTCCCACTCAGAATTTGAGTAAAAACACAGGGAGATATGTCCAAAATACGAACAAAAAAAGTAGTTTTTTTCATTCTTCCTCCAAAATTAATAACTACTATTTTATTATTTTAACTATTACAATTTTATTATTTTAACTATTATTTTAGTATTTTCCTTAGGATGCCCATTTTAGACCTCAAATTTCCTCTAATGAAACATGTTCAAAATACCACTCCAAAATCCGAACTCTTCGGAACGTACAAAGGAGTAGGGGGTTCCAAATGGTGTATATTCGGTTTAATTGATATACAACTAACTCTGAATATAAGTAAACCCTAATCTGATTCACATCAATATAAAGAGCTTCAGTCAAAAAACCAATCACTGCATGGTAATCTGCAATATTGTTCGTATCGAGACCTAAACAAGTTCCTCCTGAGCTCAACAGATCACCAGTAGGTTTATTGTCGATGTGAGGTTTATTGTATAACGGCTAGCACCATATGAAAATTTGAAATAAGCGGTCACCTATTCATTTAAAAAAAAAAACTATATAAGCAGGTTTAGTTAAGACACATCTTACATTCACACCATATTCACACTTCAAACTAGTATTAATCTGCACAGTAATCTAGGGACTCAAGCACAATCTCATAAAAGATTAATAACAATAAGACATGAAAATGGTGTAATTGGGCTACAAAATGAGTAGTCGCTCTGTATATTCACACAAAGAATAAGTAATACAATACAATGATCATGCTGCAAGCATGAATGACAAAGCAATTCGAATTCCCAAGGAGGTCATTCGAATTGAATGAGTGAGTCTAGCTTAACTGAATGTAAGCCATAGTCAACACTCCAGTTAACCACTGATCAAAACCCTAATTGACTCAACTGAGCCCTAACTGAAGTCAGAGTGCAATAAATTAATGAGTCTAACTGAAAGTAGGTTAGACACATGTCATAGAAAGCCAATCATCAAGTGGTAGCGCATCAATGACTTCAATGAACCCCAATGAGGTTAACTGAAGTAAAACTGAACATCAGAAGTGGTTGGAGGCACCTCTGTTGACTCCAGCTCATTAAATAATTAATTTAATGAAGGAGGGCACCTTCAATGCTTTGTTTAACTGATTGTAACCATCAGTTAGCAATATGGGGAATTAATGACACCCAGATCACCCTCGGAGTGCTCCAGTTAGCCTCCCCGAATGTAGGAGAAGGATAAGTTAGCCTCCTTGATTGAAGGTAGGCATGGGTGTGATCTATCTTATGTCATCTAGTGCTCCTTTGATGTCAATTAAGTCAATAATACTTAGGATAGTGTTTTAACTAGGCAAAATGGACCAAAAAGAGTGTGTATGGTGGTAAATGTCTCCAACACCCCCCCTTAATCTATACTCAGGAGGAGTTAGAAAACATAAAATGCATAAAAATACTAGGGCCTCAGAAACTAAGGCCATAGGTCACCATATACAATGGTGAAACTGAAACAATGCTAAAAAACAAACTAAGTGAGGAAAAGAGCAAAAAACCAGAGGGAAACCCCCCCCCCCCCCCCCTCAAGCTGAACACTGAAAGTAGTCTGAATCACCCTGATGAACTCACCCCCAACAGTGAATGGAGGTAAGTGAACTTCTTTTCTGAAAATCTCTTGGTGAAGATGTCTGCAATCTGCTCATCAGCTGGGCAGTATTGCAGAATGATGGTCCTGTCATGCACTAGCTCCCTGATATAGTGCATGTGGATCTCTACATGCTTGGTCCTCTTCCTGGTAACTAGATATGTTGATATATTAATATAGTTTGATTGTCACAAAAGAGGACAGTGGACAAATTACTACCAAGATCAAACTCTGAAAGAATTCCTTGCAACCAAACTGCTTAAATTCTGCAGCATAGTGAATGCCATAGGTCCCGGTTCCCTGAATATACTGGAGGATCCTCTTGGCTTCCTTCCAATGAATATCATGAGGCTACTGCATGTATCTTGATACAGCATTCATGGCATAACAGATATCAGGCTGAGAATGTGTCAAGTACAACAAGCTACCAATCAGTTGTCGATAGATAGTGTAGTCCATGGGAGGTGTGCTTTTTCCTTCTTCAAGGTTGATACCTAAAATGAAAGGGAATGGTGCAGGCCTACATTTAGCCATGTTAAACTTGAATAACAGGTCTGATATGTATTTGTACTGAGTGACCATTATCCCATCAGAATTTTGCTCAATTTCGAGCCCCAAATCACTCATTTCAAAGGCATTGTGGAGAGTAGTTTTGATGGCTAAAATAGAAGCAACTGTGCCACCTGTTGTTAGTAATTCATAAACATATAAAACAATAATAATCAAATGACCATCAGACTGCTATAAATACATATTTGTATCTGATCTACAACTTTGGAAGTTTTGCAAGAGAAGGAAGGCATCCATCTTCGAATACCACTCTCTTGGGGCCTGTTTTAACTCGTATAGTGACTTCTTTAACTTGCAAGCTGTTAGTGCCAGAAATTGTTCCCAGACTACAAGAGAACAAGCCAACACAATCTCAATAATCTCAATAAAGTAAAATAGTGTTTTTAGGGTTTTCAAGGCTTTTTGGTTGAGCAGTTTGGAGACAAGAGGGAAAACATTCATAAAACCAAAGTAAACACTAAATCATGAGCATTGAATGGCTGAGATGCATAACATATAAACCATAATCCAACAAAAAATACAATATTGAATTTCACCCATAGTTGGCAAGCATTCCAAGCATAAAAACATTAAACAAGCAATGAATATACCAGCTGAGTAACTAACGCAAGTTATAAATGAAACCCGACAATATACTGAAGGGCATATAGTGCATATATTTCATAATTCAGTCCTCAAAATACACATAAGAGTCTTTACTTAGCTCATAAACTAGCCTGATGACCTCCCCTTGTCAGCAAAAAATCGAACCCCTCTCATGTACCCTTGTCCATCTTTTATAATTACAAAGAAGTAGTTCTATCTTCCCTTCATTAGGTCGAATTTGAAACTACTCAGGAGTTACATTAACTAACTTTCAACTAATTGACTAAAAATAGAAAAATTGGATTCTTGGTAAATATGGTGAATTTCTGAAAAATAGGTGTCAAAGAAGCTTCCATATCTCTCAATCGATGACACCTACAGGAGAGGGGTTCGATTGGCAAAGATGGACTCCGTCAAGATAGTTTTGGTCATTGCCACATCCAAGCACTGGGAGGTGCATCACATGGATGTCAAGAGTGGTTTTCTTCATGGAGACCTGAAGTAGTTCTATCTTCCCTTCATTACTAGTTCAGATATTAATTCCTACTACCATGCTAAAAAATATCCGAGATGGAAAGCTGCTATGGATGAAGTGTTTAATTCTCTTCGAAAAAATGATACTTGGGAGCTAGTTTCTCTTCCACCTGGGAGGAAATTAGTTCAATGCAAGTGGGTGTTTGAGAAAAAGGTTGGTGCAGATGGCACAAACTGAAAGTACAAAGCAAGGCTGGTTGCAAAATGGTTCTCCCAAGTCCTCATGAGACCTTTGCATCGGTGGCAAAGATGGACTCTGTCAGGATAGTTTTGGTCATTGCCACATCCAAGCACTAGAAGGTGCATCACATGGATGTCAAGAGTGATTTTATTCATGGATACCTGAATGAGGAAACATACATAAAGAATCCCGAAGGGTATACATAAGATCTGTGTTTGGTGTGTAAGTTGCAAAAATCATTATATGGATTGAAACGGGCCCCAAGATCTTGGTATTCCAAAATGGATTCCTTTTTGCTCTCACAAAACTTCCAAAGATGCAAATATGATCCTAATGTATATTTGCAGAAATATGATGGTAATATTCTTATCATATTATTATATGTTGATTATATTTTGATAACAATAAGCACACTTGCTTCGATTTTTTTCATTAAAACTACTCTTCATGATGAATTTGAAATGAGCGATTTGGGGCTCTTGAAGCAATTTTTGGGCCTTGAAATATCACAAGACTTTGATGGGATAATGGTAACTCAGTCAAAATATATTGCAGACCTGTTAATTGAGTTTAGAATGGTTAATTTCAAGGCTACACCATTTCCTTTCCTCTCAGGGATCAGCCCTGAAGAGGGAAAATCCACTCCACCCATGGATTGCACTATTTACCTCCACTTGATCAGAAGCTTGCTATAGTTGACACATTCACGACCTGATATTTGTTATGCCATGAATGTTGTATCAAGATACATGCAGCAGCCTCATGATATCCATTGGAAGGTAGCCAATAGGATCCTTTAGTACATTCAGGGCACAAGATCCTACGGTATTCACTATGCTGCAAATTCTAAGCTAAAGTTGGTTGGCTATACAGATTCAGATTGGGTAGGGGATTCCATAGATAGGAATTCCACTTCTAGATATGTCTTTATGTTTGGTGGTGTCCCCATTTTCTGGTCTAGAAAAAATCAGGATGACATTGCATTATCTTTAGCAGAGGCCAAGTACAGGGGAGCAATGAATACTTGCATCCAAGTTGTTTGGTTGCAAGGAATTATTTCATAGTTTGAGATTGGTGGTGCTTTGTCCATAGCAATATATTTTGACAACCAAAGTGCTATCAAGATATCCACGGATCTAGTTCAGCGGCAGAGGACCAAACATGTAGAGATTCACATGCACTACATTAGGTAGTTGGTGCATGACATGACCATTGTTCTGCAATATTTCCCTACAGATGAGTAGATTGTAGATATCTTCACCAAGAACTTTACTAAGAAAAATTTCACTTACCTCCGTTCACAATTGGGGGTGAGTTCATCAAAGTGATCACTTACTTCTTCAGTGAGCAGCTTGAGGGAAGGTTTTTCCCACTTGGTTTTCCCTCTTTCCTAACTTATCATTTTGTTTGAGAATTTTATAGTTACTTTATTGTAAAGGGTGACCTATGGCATTTGTTTCCAAGGACCTACAATTTTATGCATTTTTTTACTCCTCCTGAGTATAGCTTAAGGGGGGGTGTTGGAGTCATTATCCAACCCACACACGTATTTGGTCAGTTTTGGCCTAATTAACCACTATCCTAAGTTTATTGACTCAAATTGGAATCATCATCAGCACACCATGGCATCAGCATGAGCACACCCATGTCCTCCTTCAATCAGGGAGGCCAACTAAGCCTTCTCCTTCAATCAAGGAGGCTAACTGGGCTTCCTCCTTCAATCAGGGAACAATTATGGGATGATCTGAGTGTCATAAATGCACCAATTAGTTTACTGAATGTTGTTTCACCTAACAATCAGTTAAGCTAAGTTGTAAAGGCACCTCCCTCATGTCATTGTCTATTTTGGGATGATTTGGGTCAACTGGAGTGAGTTAATGCACCTCCAACAACTTTTGATGACCAGTATCAGTTCATTTCACTTCATCGAAGCTAATTGGAGTTAGTGATATGCTACCACCTACTGATTGACATGAAGTGACGTGTATTTGAGTTACATTTAGTTAGACTCAGACATTTATTGTACTCTGATTCAGTTAGGACTCAGTTAAAGTCAATCATGTCTATATTAGTGGTAAATTGGTGTGTTTAGTGTGGCTAACTAACAGTTAAGCTACACCCATCCATGCAATTCAAATGACCTCTAGTGAATTTGAATTGTCTTGCATTCAGGAAAGTTTGTATGACATTGTATCATTGATTTTTATTCCATTACTGATAATATACAACTGCAACCTCCTATTGAAGTATTGTTATGTCATTTCATGCCTAAATTCTCTTAAATATCTTGTAAGTCTATGCTTTGTCTCAATATTGTTGTGACAGAATTTAATAGTGCCACTACCTTTTTTGGCATGAAATCCATGGTTTTGCTTGGGCACCTCTTTTCCCACAAGGGGAAAGAGCGTTACCATGTGGGTGTTTTTTACCCTAGTTTAAAAAATCCAAAACCCCTAAAACATTGCATGGAAAGGGAAAATTCAACCATACAAATTCTAAGAATCAGTTTGCCTCTTACCTCAAACTAACAGATCGAAAAATGGGCAGCTGACGGCTCCAGAATCCTTGCTTGAAGTATGCAAACAAATGGCTCCAAATAGCTCTCCAACTTGGTAAATAGTGAAATAATAAGTTTTTACCATTTCATTTGTTTTTGTATGAAATGTTTTAGGGATTATTGTATTATTTTAATCATTTTAATTATTTTATTGAAAAATTCCCTTTTACATAGTGATTGAAAACTTGTTTTTTAAATATTTTGGATGTCTAATTATATTTTCAAAGGTTTTGCAGGGATGAGAATTAAAAATTGTTTGGTTATGGTAGAGTTTTATTTTTTATTTTTCATACTTTCATAAAATGGAAAAAGTCCTCGAGCACTAATTTTGAAACTTTGGTCATGCTCTTTAAACCTAGTACCAATTTTTTGAGTCAAGTTTTGCTTCTTTTTAGACTAATTAAACTCCTTTATCGTGAAGCGAAACCCTAATGGAGTCTTCTTTAAGATATTTTCGAAATCCTTAAATGTAGAAAAGATCGTTGAATGAACTTTTCTTCTTCACGCTCGTAAAAGTACTTGAAGAGTCATCTCACTGACGGTAGTTTACCCCTTTTTCGGTTTGGATTGACTACTTACAAAAAAGGAATACTCTAGTTGATCTTAACTAGAAGAGTTCTATTGGGAATTATTTTATACTTTTTTAGGCCCTAGTGAATACATCATACAAAAAAGGACCTTTTGGAGTCTTCTTCCGTTTTCGTTCAGACTCTCTAAACATGAACGATATCGAGTTAACTCTCAATGGACTCGTTAAATTAAACACTGAGAGACCCTCTTTTGGGAATGAACCCCTCCTTTCTCATGTTCATGAAACATATGAGAATGGAATTATCTTAGGATAAGCTACAACGAGTCTTTGTTACCCTCTTTGAACTCGTAAATATGAAAAGAGGCACTCATCAATCATGATGGGGAAATTAAGGGAAGGGAAGTTATATTTCATTTTCAATAAATGGTAGTTATTAGTCACCTTTGAACATGGAAATTGTATGCATTTCGTTCATTCAATTGGGTATTCATCTTCCTTCCAAGTCGATCCACTTTCATAAGTCATGTCACTCCTTTGAGTCTTTCAAAGAATGCATCTTCCACCATCACATTATGTTTTGGTGTCTTCTTGGTCAAGTTAATGTTGTCAAGTCTTCAGTCGTGTCGCCCGATGTTTGAAGAGAAGTCATGTTGAGAGTTTACCTCTACAGTCAAAACAACATTTTTGTCAGTACTTTTGAGTCAGTCCTATGGTTACATCATACTCAAAATTCTAGAATTTTGTTCCTAGTTTCATGTTTTCAATGTGGGATTCATCATGGCCCTCCTTCGATGAGACTATTCTTGTCGAATTCAACTCATCATCCAGGAATTAGTCTTACTAATTAGTGCCTTGAGATTTGTATGCATCAATGACAAATTCTCTCGCTTTTGACATAGTTTCTCATCATTGACATTTGATCGAAAGATTCAACTAAGTGTTCGACATCAAATCATCTATTCACACTCAAGAAACTGTAATAGGGTACCTTGGGAATCATTAACATTAATGGTGATTTCCCTAGCACCTGTTAACGGCTCTCATCATTAACTAATAATCAAGTGTTTTCTACCTTGTTCAACATCAAGACCTTGTAATCACATGGATAGAATCGTACTTTGTGGAAGACTAGATGAATACCCTAGGTATTTTTTAAGTTCTTGTTGTTTTCCCCAGGTTGTGATGGAGTATTTGTATGAATCCTAGCATGGATCAATATTTGTATGGTCATGGTTGTGCTCAAATTTGCATCCATATGACATAGATCTACATTGTATGTATGGTAGTTATGTCCAAGTTTGAGTCTTCTTCACATGGATCTACGTTGTATTCTAGTAGCCATGATTATTCATCCCTCACATGGATCTACTTGGTATTGGTCTGCAGCCATGATGAGTATTCATTTGGATATGAGTCAAAGTATTGATGTATTGTAGAAAATCCGAGTTAATGATGATCTCCGATCAACTGATTTCTTGGCTCGAAGTAATAACTTATTCTTACAAATATCTCACCTACCGTATCCATCTAGCCTCATGCTTTGGGGGGAATTCTGTTACACACAATTCTTGTCACCATCAAGTACTACGAACCAAAACACCATAAATTTCCTTGATTCCTTAAGTAATGAAGTTAGACACTGTCTAGGACTCATATTTTCATACTTGTGTCCACCACCGCTTCTTCCCTTTATGTAATGAGTGTTTCCTACTTCAGTAACACCACTTGCTAATTATAAATGAGTGGTGCCACCTCTTATTCCCTTTGAAAATAATTGGTACAGCCCTGGTAACGCTCTGTCTCCTTGCAGAAAAGGTGGTGCTCAAGTTTTAAAAGGAAAATGAGAAGATTCACGAAGCTTCTTGAAGGTCATCTTCTGTTAGTTTTGTACCTAGGAATTTGTTCCCTAAGTGACGTTTTGCCTAAGTCACTTAGAAAGGGGAAAAAGGTGACCCACACATTAAAAGCTACTTAATGAGACTTTATAAAGTTAAAGTCACTTTTTGATAAATTTAAGTGGGTGAGTAAATTTATTTAAGTGATTTAAATAAATGTGATTTTTACTCTCCTTGAATCTTAGCCATTGGATTGGATCTTTCTCCACCGTTGGATTAGATTCCCACTTAGGGTTTAGACAAAAAGGGTTGAGGGAGGCAAAACACTTTACTACTTTTTCATTTTTGGAGAAGGAGAGACTGAGCTGAGAGAGAAGGAGGTCGAGCTAGGGCATTGCCATGATTCCCAAGAAGAGAGACTGCACAGAAATCGAGACAGAGGTATGGAATGCATTTAATGCTGCACAGTTTTCAAGGTGTATGGATTCTGTACAGTATGGATTTTGGCACAATTTTCTAGGAAGATTTTTGGCACAGAAATCAAGGTAAACTCTACACAGTTTTCGAGATAAAACAGGGCACAGAAATCGAGGCCGTACAGTTGTACGGACTGCTGTTATTTTTCTGCACAGTTTTCAAGGCTTTGCTGGGCACGTTTTTCAAGATTTTGAGATGAAATATTGGGTGGAGATAAGTTAAATTTTCATTGTATTTCTGTCCTGATATTTTGCTGAAGATAATAAAATCTCTCTCTCTCTCTCTAACTGGTTTTCCCCGTGGGGGTTTTTCCAGGGCTTGATTTTGGCCAAAAATCTCTGAGTCTATCATTTTATGGTGTGATTGTTAAATGTGTTTTTCAGCTTGTTAGTGTATTTTACTGTGTGTTTAATTGTTCAATAAAATTTCATAAGTAACCTACAACCAATGCAAAACCGGCTGTATGTGAAAACCACGAAATGTTGACATAAACCAGCAAACAATAAAATGCAGAATTTATTCATGGTATCAGATCTTGGGGGCAGAAAACAGTGATAGTTTGCAGACACACAGAAATTTTTAGTATTTTACCTTCTGTCAGTGAGCAGCACTTTGTTGGGTTGGTGTAGAGATGGCTACAGGTCTTAGACTGGAGGATAGGCTAGATGGGATAGGAAATTTTGTGCCGTGGAAGGCCAGAATTTTACTGATACTGGAGGAGAATGAGTTATGTCCGGATATAGTTCGGAACACTACAGCTAACCCGGTTGTCATTCCTGCATCAGCAGATGCAGCAGCTCTATCAGCTTTCAACAAGAAGGACTGTAAAGCTAGGAGGATCATTCTAGATGCAGTTAAAGACCACATAATCCCTCACATTTCAGGCAAGACTAGGGCACACTTGATGTGGTCAATCTTGATCATTTTGTATGAGAGTTCCAATGAGAACAGGAAGATGGTTCTCAAAGAGAAACTCAAAATTATAAAGATGAATGGGGGTGAGGGAGTCACAGCATATATTACCAGGATTTCTGCAGTTCAGGATGAACTTGCAGCGTTTGGGGAGGTGGTATCTGCTACAGAGCTAGTACGCACAGCAATGAATGGGGCTTCAAAGCCCTGGGGTGCATTTGTGCAAGCCATAGTGGGTAGAGAGAACCTACCTACCTGGGAGAGACTTTGGGATGACTTTGTGCAGGAGGAGACTAGGAGAGGTCTTGTATAGGGCAGTACATCTCACAGTGGGGTTGATGATGAGAATGTGGCTTTGGAAGCTAAGGGCAAGAAGAAGAAGGGTGGGGCCAAGAAACACCAGCAGCAGTAGTAGAGTGGGTAGAAGAAAGACTTGAGTAAAATCAAGTGTTATGCATGTCAGGCGTTTGGGCACTATGCTTCACAGTGTCCAAGCAAGAAGAAGAAGAAGGGACAGGGACCACAGATAGCAGCCTCAATAGAGGTTGATGAGTTTGGTGATGCATTTCAGAGGGAGTTTTCCCTATATGCTAGATAGATGGAGAGAGAGAGAGTCTCTTTAGCCACCAGCACAGACATGGATATGGATAGTGAGCATTCATTATTGGCAGGTCATCAGGGGAGTCCATCCACCTCTACTACTTGGTATATTGACAGCAGACCCTCGAGCCACATGACTGGAGCTCGAGAGATGTTCTCGAAGCTATCTCAGACAGGTAGAGATGTGGGGGTTGTCCTTGGAGACAACACCATTGTTAGAGCTGTTGGTTGGGGGACCATTACATTTCAAAGGGAGTCGATGAGTCCCATGACTCTGAGGGATGTGTTGTATGTCCCTAGGCTGAAGAAGAACCTTGTGCCAGTTTCCACTATTGAGGATAGGGGTCTTGGGGTGTGCTTTTCATATGGGAGAGTGCAGGTGTATCCCAGGGCTACAGGTATGTCTAGTGCCATGGACATTGGAGTCAGATGTGGAAAGTTGTATAAGCTCTTGTTTCAGCCACAATGCGCTCTAGCACACAGTAGCAGTAGTGATCTATGTGAGATATGGAATCAGAGGGTGGCCCACCTACATCACCCAGATCTCAGATTGTTGAGGAGCATGGTTACAGGATTACCATAGTTCAGCATTGAGCAGAGTGATGTGTGCAAGGGGTGTGCTTTGGGAAAGTACACCAAGACTGCTTTTTCGAGCAGTGACACAAGAGCTGCAAGGGTGCTAGATCTTATCCATTCTGACATATGTGGTCCTATGTCATCAGTGTCTTTGACAGGTTTTGAGTACTACATTAGCTTCATTGATGACTACTCCAGGAAGACCTGGATCTACTTCTTGAGGAGCAAGAAGTCCCCACTTGTGTTGAGAGTCTTCCAAGGGTTCAAAGCCCATGTGGAGAAGTAGACGGGGAGGAAGATCCAGATGTTGAGATTAGACAATGGGGGTGAGTATAGCTCCAAGGAGTTCGATGCATTCTACAGGCAGGAGGGCATTCAGAGACAGTTGACAGTTCCTTACACTCCTGAGCAGAATGGAGTAGCAGAGAGAAAGAATAGGTCGATTGTGGGGGCAGCTAGAGCGATGCTTCATGATCAGGGGTTACCTTTCTTTCTATGGGTAGAGGCATGTAGCACTGTAGTTTATTTGTAGAATAGGAGTCCTCACAGGGCAGTGGAGAGGAAGACTCCAGAGGAGATGTATTTAGGCAAGAAGCCTGAGGTGGGCCACTTTCGCATATTTGGCTCGTCGACTTACTCTCACATCCGGCCTTCTGAGAAGAGGACGAAGTTTGATCCCACCGCAGAGAGAGGCATATTTGTGGGATATGACAAGACTTCGAAGGCCTATCGGCTTTACTTACCTAGCCTGAGAAGAGTTGTTGTCCGACGGGAAGTGAAGTTTGATGAGGAGAGAGCCTTCAGGAAGTCTACGGAGTTAGAGCAGGGGGAGACACCAGCTCCCACACCTCAGTTGGTACAGGCTTCTTCGATGCAACTATCAGGTCCACAGGTTTCTGGAGTGACTGGATCATAGGGTACAGGCACAGATTCTACAGGTTCAGTGATTCAGGTGGCTAGCACTTCAGGGACAGTTTCAGGGACAGGTTCAGGGTTGATTCCTCAGGGCGTAGGTTCATCAGGTACTAGTCCTCGGGGTGTTGGACCTTCAGGTACTGGGACTTCCTCAGATGAGGAGAGCCCAAGATCAGTTTGGGAGGAGCAGTATTAAAGGAAGAGGAAGCCTAAGTGGCTTCAAGAGACCTTGAAGGATGCAGAGGCGTTTGGTAGGCCCCAAGAGCAGATCAGGATAGTACATGTATGGTATGGCCCTTGTTGCAAGTCTTCATGACTCTGAGCCATCCACATTTGAGGAGGCTTCCTAGCATCAGGTATGGAGAGATGCCATGATGGAAAAGTACCATTCCATCATGAAGAATGATGCTTGGGAGATAGTGCCGAGACCTGAGTGGAAGTCAGTTGTGACTTCCAAGTGGCTTTACAAGATAAATCATGCTACATATGGAAGTGTGGAGAAGTACAAGGCTCGGTTTGTGGCGCGGGGGTTCTCACAGGTTGAGGGAGTTGACTATGATGAGACATTTGCTCCAGTTGCTTGGTATTCTTCTATCAGGGTAGTTATATCTATAGCAGCAGAGATGGGTTGGAAGATCCACCAGATGGATGTGAAGACTGCATTTCTCAATGGTCTTCTATAGGAGGAGGTATATTTAGAGTAGCCATAGGGATTTTAGATACATGGGAGAGATTCTCATGTGTGAAGGCTGAGGAAAGCCTTGTATGGACTGAAGCAAGCTCCTAGAGCTTAGTACTCCAAGATTGATACTTACTTGACATCGATGGGATTCCAGAAGAGTGAGGCTGATCCCAACCTATACTTCATTGTGGTTGGAGGAGATCCGCTCATTCTTCTGCTATATGTTGATGATCTATTTATCACAGGTGATGAGTGTCTCATTGCACATTGCAAGAGAGATCTAGCATCGGAGTACGAGATGACAGACATTGGACTGATGCATTACTATCTGGGGATGGAGGTTTGGCAGGAGCCTGGACATATTTTTCTTGGACAGGGGAAGTATGCAGTTGATATTCTGAAGAGATTTCGGATGGAGGAATGCAGGCCGATGTGTACGCCTATGATCACCAACTGGAAGCAACTTCATGCTTCCGAGGGTAAGTTGGTGGATCCCACTTTATATCGTCAGCTCATTGGGTCATTGGTGTATCTGGTCAATACCAGGCCAGACTTGTGTTTTGTGGTTAACACTCTTAGTCAGTTCATGGTTGAGCCTAGGAGTGTGCACTGGACTACCGCAAATCACATACTAAGATATCTTGCAGGTATGGTGGATTATGGTCTGGACTACAGGGGTTCGGGTGGAGTCAGCTTGGTTGGGTTCACAGATTCAGACTGGGCAGGTTGTGTGAGGGATCGGAAGAGCACTTCCAGTTGTTGTTTCAGTTTGGGCTCGGTAGCAGTGTCGTGGTTCAGTTAGAAACAGAAGTTCGTTGTACTGAGTTCTACTGAGGCTGAGTATATGGCAGCCAGTCAGGCTACTTATGAAGCACTGTGGCTTCGCAAGTTATTGGTAGTTTTATTTGATCAGCAGCTTAGGCCTACGGTGATCTATTGTGACAATCAGAGTTGCATTCATCTCTTTGAGAATCCAGTGTTTCATGACAGGTCGAAGCACATTGAGATCAGGTACCATTTCATCTGTGACTATGTTCAGAGAGGGGCAGTTGAGCTACAATATATATCCACTGATGAGCAGGTAGCAGACATTCTGAAGAAGTCTTTGGGGAGGGGGAAGTTTTTCTTCTTCAGAGATAAGTTGGGAGTGGTGTAGAACACCTTCCTTGGTAAGAGGGAGTGTTAGTTTTGTACCTAGGAATTTGTTCCCTAAGTGACTTTTTGCCTAAGTCACTTAGAAAGGGGAAAAAGGTGACCCTCACATTAAAAGCTACTTAATGAGACTTTATAAAGTTAAAGTCACTTTTTGATAAATTTAAGTGGGTGAGTAAATTTATTTAAGTGATTTAAATAAATGTGATTTTTACTCTCATTGAATCTTAGCCATTGGATTGGATCTTTCTCTACCGTTGGATTAGATTCCCACTTAGGGTTTAGACAAAAAGGGTTGAGGGAGGCAAAACACTTTACTACTTTTTCATTTTTGGAGAAGGAGAGACTGAGCTGAGAGAGAAGGAGGTCGAGCTAGGGCATTGGAATTATTCCCAAGAACAGAGACTGCACAAAAATCGAGACAGAGGTATGGACTGCATTTAATGCTGCACAGTTTTCTAGGTGTATGGACTGCATTTAATGCTGCACATTTTTCAAGGTGTATGGATTCCTTACAGTACGGATTTTGGCATAGTTTTCTAGGAAGATTTTTGGCACAGAAATCGAGGTAAACTCTGCACAATTTTCAAGATAAAATAGGGCACAGAAATCGAGGTCGTACAGTTGTACGGA
The DNA here is from genome assembly GCA_001517045.1 of Pseudotsuga menziesii. NCBI lineage: Eukaryota > Viridiplantae > Streptophyta > Pinopsida > Pinales > Pinaceae > Pseudotsuga > Pseudotsuga menziesii. Next base: position 21,537 of record LPNX010325552.1, on the reverse strand, counting down.
CTGCTGTTATTTTTCTGCACAGTTTTCAAGGCTTTGCTCGGCATGTTTTTCAAGATTTTGAGATGAAATCTTGGGGGGAGATAAGTTAAATTTTCACTGTATTTTTATTTTGATATTTTGCTGAAGATAATAAAATCTCTCTCTTTCTTTAACTGGTTTTCCCCTTGGGGGTTTTTCTAGGGCTTGATTTTGGCCAAAAATATCTGAGTCTATCATTTTATGGTGTGATTGTTAAATGTGTTTTTCATCCTGTTAGTGTATTTTACTGTGTGTTTAATTGTTCAGTAAAATTTCATAAGTAACCTAAAGCCAATGCAAAATCGGCTATATGTGAAAACCACGAAATGTTGACATAAACCAGCAAATAGTAAAACGCAGAATTTCTTCATCTTCGTGGAACCCTCATCCCTACCTTTGTGGACCACCTGGACTCGAGATTCTCCCTATTAGGATCTCCCTTCTACATCATCCACTATTTCCTCAACCATTCCTATCCTCCCAAGGGCTATAAAACCTAGCTCATCCCCCATGGGTGGAGGGTGGAAATTTATGCAGTTGCACCTAAGTACTGGCCAAATCTAGGGTGAGCATAGAGAATACAAGTTGGAGCTTTGAGGAAAAGACTTGGCATGTGAGGAGGAATCACAGCACTAAGGCACAATGGTTTTAATCTCTCTTATTTAATGATTAATTCAATGATGGTTCCTTTCCCTTAAAATGTATTTTTTTATAATCACTCATTTTGTTATCGGATTCCTTAATCACTAATATAGATTTGTAGATCATTCGCTGGTACTTGTAATCTTGTATGTTGTTTTGATGTGCTTATTGTAGTTATATATATGGAGATATAGAACCATAGAAGGTCGATACATCATAATGCATCATAGGTAAAATACTTATTCTAGACATCTATTAATTCTAGGGAAAGTTCTTATTATTGTTATCATGCATTTGTTCTAGCTGTGAAGGATTCAATCTAGGGAAACAGCTCCTATCCACGGGAGGTGAGAATTTCCAGAAATAGTATTCCATCATAATCCATCAACTCATAATCTCCTTTCTATAAGACATGACTAACAACGTAGGGCCCATGCCACATGGATTCCAACTTTCCACCCCCCAACTTATCATGTTTCTGGTCATATGTCAAAACCAGGTCACCTTCGTTGCAGAGGCGAGGTTGAATGGATCTTTCATACTGAGATTTAATTCATCATTTATGCACTTCATTTTACAAGGTAGCATATCAACGGGTCTCATCAATATTTTTCAAGTATAAGAACCATTCTTCGTATGGAGTGGTATTGGGTAGCAATTCTACAAAAATTTTTAGAGAAGGGATTTCACATTTTATCGAAAGAATAGCCTACAGCCCATACACCAAATGTAAAGGTGTGAATCTAGTGGATGTCTAACGATAGTCCTATAGTACCATGATGTGGAAAATAATTTTAAGTGCCCACTAGATTTGGCCTACCCTACCATTCGTTGAGGCATGGTTTTCAACACTTTGTTGGTGGCTTCAACTTGGCCATTGGCCAGCAAGTAGTAGGGTGTAGAGTTATCATGATGAAAACCTAGTTTGGAAATAAGTTTCGACATCATCTTATTTGAAAGTGTGAACCATGATCAGTCACTATGGATTGAGGGACTCCAAATATGGTGATAATGTGGTTGAAAAGAGATAGTGAAGTAGTTTTTCCATATTTGGTATAGATAAGCATAGCCTCATCCCAATTTGTAAAGTAATCCATAGCTACAATAATGTAACCATGCCCCACGGTTAAGGTAGGCTTACAATGCATGAAATCGATGCCTAATTCCATGAATGTACCAACGCCTATGATAGGATGCAAAGGAGTAGGGTGGGTGTGCTTTATGGATGTGAAAAGTTGACAGGGAAGGAATGTTTTTACGGACTCCATACAATATTTGATGATAGAGGTCCAAAAGTACCCAGCGTGTAAATTTTTTTGGGTAGTATCCATCCCAAAAAGATGACCACCACAAGCTCCTGAGTGATAATCATTTAAAACCACTTCAGATTCTTCATGAGTTAAGTAGAACCACTATCCAGGATGTACTACATGGCTTTGGAGTCTGCATACACGGTAGTGGTACAGATTAGGATGTAGTGACAGAATTTATGGACCGTGATGATCATGGTCATGGATAACTTCTCCACTTACTCAGATAACCCTTGGACTCAACATTGTGGATGAGTAGCGGTGACTGAGGGGTATATAAAATATCATATGAAACCATTATTTCAAAATGTTCTTCTACCATATGGTAATTGAGAAGGAAAGACGATCAATTATGATGGTCTTTCCAGGGTATCTCTCTAAAGAAATGGCTTCCATGACTGATTCATCTAACGGAAGAGCTTGAAAAAGATAATTGAGATATGGGGGGGAATCTAAGCAATCTTGTAGGTGATAAGGGTCAGATGCCACCAAAATATGATCATTAATGGTTGGGTTTCTGGTGGGTTGGACATCCTGGTAAGTTTCTTCGAAATGGGTAAATGATGTTGAATCAATTGATTTTCCTTTGTATTAAGTGTCATGACTCTTAGAGGATATCATGTTCATAGAAGAGGTCTGAGTAGAGGGAGTATTAGCTTATGGAAAGATTCCCATTAGTGAGGAATGTTTGAGAAGTCCTACACCTATTTTCTGGTACTGCGGGGTCGTAGAAGCTAAAAGCAGGACATTATTCACAGAATTAGAACTCATGTCTGGGGAACAAAAATGTAATTGGTCAATTGAGATGATATTTCCATGAAATGGGAATTTAACTATTTGGAACACATATGAGGAAACAACCTACATAGCATAGAGCCAATTCCTTCCCGGGAGAATATTGTAGTCTAATGGAGCATCGCCAAAATTGATTTGAATGGACACTAATTTCCCCCCTATTTAGGAGGGAGTGCAGTAGTATGATAAGGATGAAATACATGAACATCAAAGGCCTTCAAATTCATAAGGGAACGATTGATCTCAGGAGAGGAAATAGCTCTCCAGCATGACAAAATTCAAGGCACCTTCGTCTAACATAGTACGATGGACTTTCTTCCCAATAAATTTTGTGGATAGTTAAAAATCTAACTGATGGGATAGTATCGACTTAAAATCATCCAATTTAAAGGTAATAACGTTATTATTTTCAGGATCCATAGCTCTTAGAACTGACAACAAGTTTTTCCTTTGAGTAGGGCATGTTTCAAGTACTTTGAGGGTAGACATAGCACATGTTGCATGGGCCAAATATTCGACTACATTTTAGTATTGAGAAGCTTGTGCATTAGGGTTAAAGACAAATTTTCAAATTGTACTCTTTGGCGGCTGAAAAATAGTCTCAAGGATAGATTTTTTAATATGAATATTGTTGGTAGGGTGAGGAGTGGACACTGTATGATTATCAGATGGAATGTTATCGTCTTTCTTTTCTATAGGTGGGTCATAGGTATGTGATCTGGTAGTAAGGTTAATCATTTCACTAGATGTCATTTTAACTTCATCTATAGAGGATGTGGAAGACTCGTGCAAAGATTAATGGTTGAACAACTATTACTGGGTAGGGAAAGGATCAGTCAAGACTTTTGGGGTGGGATAATTTATCAAGAACTTGATGACCTCTTCATGTCAAGGAAATTTATTGGTGAGGTGGTCACATCCGCATATGAGGTAGGGAAACTTTACCTTTCTTTATTCTTGGAATCAGCATCAGGATTTTGAGTTGTATTTCTCTCTTATTAATTTTCATACTTTTTTTATTTATTATTTCCTTTCTTCTTCATTCCTGAAGATTATGAGGATTGAATGGAAATTACCTTAGTAGAGGCAATAGGAGGAGGGGTGGTTTTGGGATTTATGGAAGCCTATATAGCAGGTTGGTTTTTCTTTTTCGGGGATTTAGACATCGGTTGTGTTTGAACATAGCCAAGAACACCATCAATGGGTGGCTCTGTTGAATGTCTTAATGGCCCTGAAGTAGGATGTGGATCTTGCGGGATCAAGTCATAAAGAGTGCCTAACTAGGAAAACCAAGTCTAGGTATTGATCTCAGCTAATGGCTTATTCTTTGGTGACAACACCTCCCATGGAAACATCCCGATTAATGGGTAGTAGCAAAGACGTAGTAAACCAATCGATAAGTAATTAGTTGGGAATAGGTTCTTTGATCAACCAACGGCATCGACTCCACTCATGTATATGATCAGATATATAGGTGGAAGTGGTCTGACAGAGGGAAGTTAAAATATTTGTACCCATTTCATACCAGATTAGGAGTTGAAATTGTGTTAAAAATGCCATTTATAAGGTGTTAAAATCACAAAAATAGATCCAAGGTAATTATATATACCATTTGGAGGCAGTTTTGGTGATATTTATTTCAAACAACCTCAAACAGATCGAGCCATCCATTAGAGAGTTGGATGATCACCATAAATGATAAGTCATGAAATGGTTCTTGGGGTCCTCACCAGCTTTTCCACCAAACTTAGGTATGTCTGAAGGAAATTTCATTGGAATAGCAGGTCATGAAGGATCGTGATGAATAGGACCATTGATCAAATGTGACAAATCTAGAAGATCGAGTGTAGCTAGAAATGGTAGTTGTTGACTTGGTTGTGGATAATGGTAATATTAAAAAGGAATTTGAATACCAGTAGGGTCATAAGAATATTAATAAACTGGAATCGATGATCCTCCAATCATAGGTGGGTTAGGTTGAATTTAGCTTCTGAATGTGTCGCCTAATGGTCCCCCGGGTGGGCCCCTAGATGGTGGCCCTCTATATGTTGGACCTTTAGGTGGTGGGCCTCCAGGTGGTGGGCCTCTAGGTGGTGTGCCTTCAGGTGGTGGACCTCCATGTGGAGGACCTATAGGTGGTAGTCCTCTATAGGAAGGACCTACAGATGGAAATCCTCCATATGGGGACCCATTTAGAGGACCCTCGAACAAACTTCCATACTTATTTGCAAAAAATTTTCATATGTAGGGACATATGTCCCCATTGGATATTAGGGTTAACAATATAAGAGGTGTTGAGAAAAAAATTTCCTGATGGAAGATGTTGGTAATTTTGGGTGACCATTTCCTGTTGATTTCTTGGTGTGGAGGAAGAAACTACTATGTTTGCAGTGGTGGATGGTGGCCCAGCCATGGGCTTCCCTAGAGCAATATTCTTCCCATGATTTGGAATATTTCTCATGGTCATGGGGATGGTTGGTACTAGGGATTTCCCCCCAATGAATGGATTAATAGTAGAACTAGGGATATAAGGGATAATTTGTACTAGTAGAGAAGGCTTAGAAGGATGGATGGGATCACAGGAAGCTACAATTTGGACTGTTATTCCAGATACAATAACAACATTAGAATGAAAAAGGGCATGGTGGTATTTAGGAGTGGCTCTTTCTGAATGGCTTGGTAAAGAAGAAACACTTATCCTTATTATGATTTCTCCCCTTGCATGTAAATTGGACACCATCTCACTGATGGGTCTAAAATACTCATCATTAGATAGAAAGAACCTTGAACTAGGTAGGGGGTTAGAATCAGTTAAAGAAGTGGTGTCATACTTAGAAATGGTATGTCCCAAGGAAGTATCCCAAAAAGGGAACAAGTGGGCCAAATTCCATTTCCACTAGGTCATCTGAGGGTAGGGAAAACACCTAATCCTGTACACCATATTAGCCTTCCATAGGGAAGTGAATAGTTGAATCATGTGAAGGAGGTAATTGTACCAATACTATTGTAGAGATAGGTGGATTATATATAGATGGATAATCTTCTCTTGATTCAACAATAGGGACACCTTCCATAGAAGGATCAATAGTGGAGGGTTTATATGTGGTCACTCCTTGTCTTTCTTACATGGTAGGAGGAAATTCGGGCGGTAGACCCTTCAATATGCAAGATCTCCTCATAGGTGGTTCATCCAGAATATTGGATAAACACTTCTTCTCTAAAGATTCACTACTCAAAAAGGAACACACAGAAAATTGTACACAAGCTAAGGTCACAAGCAAACTTAAGTGATAGGAGGGGTTGGAATAATTCGGAACCTCACTAGGATTTTTAAGTTGTCGCAACTCGCAATATACCACAGGTTCTAGTAGTAAGAAACGATAATGAGGATTAGGACCATACCCTTGTCTAAATACCTATCTACCTGGATGACACATGTGTAGTATCTCCTCGAGTGTTGATCTTCGTGTATTGCTCCACTAGGATGGCCAAAAGGATTTTCTCAATTGGTATCAATTCCTAAAAGGGTCTCCCTATATACTCAAGGTATGTAGGAGCTAAAGTACATGTTAATGTTTTATTATGCACTATTGTTCGAAAGGGTCCTTCTAGTATACTATCGAGTACGCGAAGAGATTTTTTATATACCTCGAAGGTACGTGGAATAAACACATGATCCCAGGGATGCACTGAAGACAAAGAAAGGAAAAATCCTATGTTTATAGATGGCGAAACATGTCTTCTAACCTATCACTAAAATTACTAATAATTTTAACCTAGGCTATCGTTAAATTGTATCTTGATGGTTAGTGAATATTTGTGGAATATGAAATAAATTGCAAGATTCAAATTATCTAAATTCTCATGAAATTTTCCTTTCAATGAAATATATCTAAAGAGAGGGAGAGGTTCTTTAAATATATATATATATATATATAACCATGTGATCCAAACAACTCATTTCCTCAAACTTCAAGTACTTTCAAACAAGCAAAACTCTAAGGATATGTTTTAAAATCTCTTCTACTACAAAAGGAAAAGACTTTGTAATGCAACAATGCCTATTTTCTCTAATCAATATTCAATAAAGAAGAACACTTCTAATGATCTAGAAAAAACAGAAGCAAGAAATCAAATCTTTCTTTGTTTCTCTGATACAATATCTAATAAACAAATACAAAAACTCAGACTACAAAAGCAGAGAATTCATACTATTTTTTCTTTTCTCATATATGTAAATGGGTCCTAAAGTATCTAGAAGGTTCTCGAATCTTTTCTTTTTTTTCCATTTTTGCACTACTGACTCTCTCTACAAGTGGGATAAGTGCATCGATGGTCCTTGTGATTAGGATACAAGTGTCATCGGTGCGCTCTGTCAATGGACAAGAGGTGCCAGGCCTATCTGATTCCCTATGCCAGGAGGAAAGGTGCACCAGGATTCCTAGAACTGAGAAACAACTTCCACAAAAGATAATTTGGCCAAGTTACTTTAAGGGATCAAGCATTAACATAGTTTTTTGGTGTAATAGAATGCCCCCCAAATTATGAAGCTAGAGGAATGTGATAGGTGAAATGTTTTTCTAGATATGATTCTGGTATCAGAGAAAAAAGAGTGGTGAGTAAAGACCTGACACAAGACCAGTCACTAACTATCTGACTCAAACATGGTTTCATACCAATACATTATAGATCCATGTGTAATTCCATGTCATGGCTACCAAATATACATTGTAGATCCATTATTAACAAAAATCAAATTGAGACACATCTACAAAACATACAAAGTAGATCCATGTCATCCTGACTCAAAACTTGAACATAGCCTCCAGACATACAATTTGGATCCATGTAATGACTTCAAACAATACTCCATTGCAACGTGAATATAGGCACATATTCAAGTGAAAACCTAACCATTCATGTTCTTCATTCCAATACTAAATGGTACGATTCTATCCATGTGAATAAATGTCTTGATTTCAAACATGGTAGAAACCACTTGATTACAGGTCATTTATGTATACCATTAACAAGTGCTAGGGAAATCATCATTGATGTCAATGATCCCCAAGGTATCCTATTACATTCTTCCGAGTGTGAATAAAGGACCTGAAGTTGAACACTCGACGAAATATATCAAACAAAGGATAGTGATGAAAGCCTACTATAAAAAGTGAGGAAACCTACCATTGATACATGCAGGATTCAATTTAATTTATAATTTCCCTTTTTAAGAATTTTATTAAAATGACCAATTCTTCACTTTTTTCCCTATTTTGACCTTTGACTAGTTTTCATGTCTTGGTCTCCAAATTTACCCAAATTATCCCACATATTCTGAGAATGTATATGAATGATATTAATAATTGAATATGATTTTCAGGGATGATATATGACCCTCCAAATAATTTTGCAAAAAATTTTAATATTCTGGCCAAGGTAGGAGTTTTCACTAGTAAATTGGGGTTCCGATTCCCCCACGATAAATGTTGAAAATGGCTCTCCAAATACTCCCAAAGCCACAATTTCTGAACAGGGGAAGAGGATGTTTAAGTAAAATTATTAAGGTATCATTTGCATCATTATTCAATTTATAAAATGTTTAATAACCCTCTTCCAAATAGCTACAAAATCACTAGTTCGACCCTTGGGGAAATGGCGCCAAATCTTCTCCAAATGCAAATAAATTGAGTAAGATGAATTCAAATGCTTAAGTAACGGATATGCAAATTTTAATACTCATAAATGGAATTCCATTCATCATAAATATATAAAATAAACATTCCTACATTCTAAATCATCATCATTACAATGACATACATCAATATAGTGGGGAAATGGTCATTGTTTTCTCATTAATAATCATTTAGACATACAACTATTTGGTATTTCGACCTGATACTTTATGAATATGAATAAAATATCATATTAATCTTATTACAATCATAAATGGACTATAATAATCTCTCCCAAAGAGTACAATATCTCACCCAAAGCGCAATCCCTCCATAAGCAAGAATATGCCATAAAGACTGGAAACAGCTGAGCGAATGTGATGCACTAGAAGAAACCATGAGTTGCCCTATAACCTAAACCTGAAAATACCACTCCATTTAATATTCATGAAATACCTGAATGTCCTCTCCAAAAACCAACTTGGATCGGAATCTTTCACCCTCGAAATTGGATAAGGCAAGAAACTAGTCATCCACTAGCTCTCTCTCTTCACAAATGCAAATTTCTCAAATGATCAAAATCTCTTCTCTTGGTTGATACCTGTATTTAATAAAAATACTTAGCCTTATAAGGTTACCAATCCATCCACAAACTCAAGCCAATTCGAATTAGGGTGTGTGCTCACGATTTGTCATGTGTCTTCCCTTTCCTAGCCTTCCATCTTCCCCAATTCGAGTAGGAACCCATTGAGCTTCCCCAACTCACATGAGAGCCCTCTTGGATGCTATATTTATATATTACATTTAATAATGGTCATATTTCATCCTTCAGGTCTTCAATATGTCATAAATTCATAGCGTCTTCATCATTGGTGTCATAGATGTTAGGGAATCTAGCCAAAGTGTCCAAGAAGCTCCCATTTGACTCTTCCTCTCCCATGTAAGTTAAATTTCCTTCCCAATTAGACCTATGATTCATATTTCCAAGTGTATTATCCTTCTGAATCATCCAATAACATTAGGCTTCCCATGGATTTGAAATCTCAAGAGGAGGATTCCATGTGGCACATAAATTATAGCTTGTGTGGGCCCCATAATTTCCATGTGTCTCCATGCTCCATTGCCACTTCAATTGTATTTTGTATTTATTTAATAAGCTCCATTATTAAATATTTATTCCATTCTAATGTTTTAACATCATTTATTATATCCCTTATTAAAATTCCAAATGTATCCATCCAACCTAGGGAACTAGTAGGATTGATGGAATTGTCCTGCTATGCAATTATTTGAATGGTGACATTACAGTCCTCCCCACCCAAGATTTCTTGTCCTAAAGAAATTTCATATTTGGATCTGAAAATTCTTCTCCTCTTCCCATTTGGCATCTTCACTTGGTAGATCCTTCCATTGTACTAAGTATTCTTTGATAATTCTGCTTCTCAATCTCCTTTCCCTTGTCTTCAAAATATTTTCTGGAACAAGTGTGAGATGAACTTCATCATCCAAACGAGGAATTATTTCTGAAGTGACAATTTTCTATCCAATATCTTTTTTGAGACAAGAAACATGAAATACATTATGGATTTTACTCCCTTCCGGAAGTTCCAATTCATATGTTACCTCCCCAATCTTCCAAACTACCTTGTATGGACCATAGTATCTTGGATTTATCTTTTCTGCCCCATTATTTTTTAGAGAGTTTTGTTTATATGGATTCAATTTCAAATATACTAAATCATTAACCTGAAAAATTCCTTTCTTCTCTATGTCTATCTACATATTGTTTCGCTGATTTTGAGAAACCTGCAAATTGTCTTTCAAAAGCTTTAAAATTTCTTGGCTCTCTTCCACCCAATATTTATATTTTGGAGCTATAATATCACCAAATATCATCTCAAAAAAGGTTAGTTCATCATAACCATATAATTCTTTGAAAGGAGACATCCCTATTGACATATGAAAAGTGGTGTTGTAGCAAAACTCACCCAAGTGTAGCCATTTTGCCCATGCTTTTTGCTGCTCTACCACATAGTTTCTTAGGTACACTTCGAACCATTGATTCACCCTATCTATTTTTCCATCAGTTTTTGGATGATATTTTTTAATTGGATTCAACTGATTTCCCACCAATCTAAAAATTTCTTTCCGAAAAGCACCCATGAATCTACTATCTCTATCATTTACAATGCTCTTGGGGAGCCCATGCAATCTGAAGATTTATTTCAAAAACATATCAGCCACTTGTGTAGCACTAAAATATGATGTAACAGAAAAATAATGAGAAATTCTTTTCAATCTATCCACTGCCACATATATTTCATCCTTACCTAAATATTTGGGAAAAACGGTGATGAAATCCATTGAGATATTGTCCCATTTTTGCTCTGGAATGGAAAATGGTTGGAATAAACCAGTTGGGCATGTAAGTTCTGATTTGTTTTGTTGACATACCTTACATTCATTCACATATTTATGAACATATTCCTTGATCCCCTTCCAAAATAATATTTTCCTTAATTTCCTATAAGTTTTGAAGATCCCCGGAGGGACAACTAGTGGGGAATCATGTGCTTCTTGCAAAATTTTGTACTTGAGATTTGATGTTAGATTTTTATCATTCAAGCTAGCATTATATTAGGATATTTAACTGAGAGAATAACAAGCACAGTAATAAAATACAAGAGACAATGAACACAATGTTTTTCCTTGGGGAAACCATAAATGGAGAAAACCCCGCAACTTCCTCAGAGATAGAATCAGCACCAAAAGTAAAACCCCAAAACAATAAGATGATCTCCCAACAGTAGTCTCTTTCTTTCTAGCCCCAACAACTTCTTCTCCCTTAGCTATGCACTACAACTGAGTGTGAGTGAGTGTGTGTTAAATAGAGAGGCTCACTCTCTATTTATATTAATTCCTAACTTGACAATAACTCACTAGGGATGACTTCACTAGGAGAGTCTAATTACCCTAGGGCCCCACAATTGCGGGGACTTTAACCCTTGATCAATAGGAGGGTTACCCATAATGACTTGACATGACTTGTTTACATTATAGAAACTCCCGATCGAAACATCGTCTCATGACATGACTCAATTATATTACAAACACTTCCCGGAATAAACATCGGGGTACAATACATAAGATATACAAGTGAATAAATTCTGAAGTTACAATTACTTCAACACTCCCTCTTAACTAGGAAGGTATTCTCTCGACACAATTTATTAGCACAATTCTTCTTCTATGTATCATCTGAATCATCGTCAATTTCTTGTCATCTTCATATTCAATTCATCTTCATCACTGGATCTAAATCATCACTCGATTTGGATCATCTCTGGTTCTGGAACATCTCTTCTAGATCATCATCACAGGTGCTATCTCTTTATTCTTCTCATCACAGGAAGTTCTACAGAGCCAACCCTTTTTCATGCTGGTTGTAGGCCTAGCCTCCATGTAGGTCTTCTTCAGCACTTATATCTGACCCTAAGCCATAATGGCCCTCCCAGCACTTACATCTAACCATGAGAGGAACACATCCAACACCATGTCAAAAATGCACGCCCAGCACTCACATCTGACCATGAGAGGAACCAATCCAATCACTTATGTTAGAAAGGCCTAGTACTTACAATTGAACATGTGAGGAACCAATCCAACCTACATGTCAAAAGAGCTCTACACTTACATCTGATCATGTAGGAACCAATCCCACAGTCACATCAAAATGGCTCTGCACTTATATCTGATCATGTAGGAACCAATCCCACAGTCACATCAAAATGGCCCTCAATCCTAGACTAAGTGTTCCTGGTAACTAACGAGGTGCCTCCATTCTCCTAGAGAATGGAATCTCAGTACCAAGCTAAGTATTCTTGGTAACTGACGAGGTGCCTCCATTCCAAGAATGGAATTCAACACTTATATCTGATCATATAGGAACCAATCCTACAGTCACATCAGAATGGCTCAGCACTCATATCTAACATGGAAGGAACCAATCCTTTCACTGTGATAGAATGTCTCATCTCTTACATCTGACCATGTAAGGAACCAATCCTCTCACCATGTCAGAATGGCTCATGGACTCATCACTTCCCCTTGGAGGAAACCTCAATCTGGAGAACACCAAGCTTCTCCCTGAAGTACTCAAACTTTACTCTGGCCAATGGCTTCGTCAACACATCAGCTATATGTTCATCCATTGCAACATACTGGAGCTTCACTACTCCTTTCTACACCATATCCCTGATATAGTGATACTTGATCTTGATATGCGTCAACTTGTCATGGAACATTGGGTTCTCTGACAACTTCTCACAACTTTAGTTGTCACAATATATACAAGTAGCATCTAACTGGAGATCAAATAAATCAGACAATAGCTTCCTCAGCCATACATCCTCACAACTAGCTGAACAAGCTACGACATACTATGCTTCAGTTGTACTCAGTGCCACATAGGATTTCTTCCTGCTAAACCAAGAGATCACACCTGATCCCATACTAAAGCAACACCCTTAAGTGCTCTTCCTATCGATGGGATTGCCTGCCCAATCTGAATCAACATAACCCTCTAGGTTAATCTTCTGATTCTCCTCATACTTGAGACCATAATAAACTATACCCCTTAGGTACCTGAGAATATGCTTTACAGTAATCAAGTGAACATGTCTTGGATCTGACAGAAACTGGCTCAAGGTGTTCGCAGCAAAGAAAATATTTGGTCTTCTTCTTGTCAGGTACATCAAGGACCCAATCATCTGATGATACATCATAGCATCAACCACTTATAATGAAGCATCACTCAATAGCTTCAGGTTCGATGCCATAGGTGTGGTCATGGCCTTGCAATCCATCATCCTGAACCTCTTCAGGATCTCTACTACATACTTCCCTTATCCGAGGAAGATTCCATCTGCATTCTGCCACACCTCCATGCCTACAAAATAGTGCATCATACCCAAGTCCTTCATTTTGAACTCGGCAGCAAGATTCCTCTTCATATCAACAATCAACCCATCCATACATGTTACAAAGAGATCATCTACATATAGTAGAAGTATCACTGGGTTACCATATTCAACCTTGTAGTAAAGGTTGGAATCTGCTTTACTTTTGGTAAAGCCTAAACTAGATAGAAAGCCATCAATTATGCCATACCATGTCCTAGGTTCCTATTTCAAACCGTACAGGTATTTCTTCAATCTACACACATGAGACTCCATGTCATGTGTCTCAAAACTGAGTGGCTACTCTAGATACACTTCCTCTTCCACTACACCATTCAAGAAAGCAGTCTTGACATCCATTTGGTGTATCTTCCATTTAATCACTGTAGCCATAGAAAGTACTGATCTGATGGAAGTGTATCTGGCTACAGGTGCAAAAGTTTCTTCATAATATATTCCTTCTTTCCGTGAGAAGGCACTAGCCACGAATCTTACTTTATATTTCTCTATACTACCCATCTGCAGCATGCTTGATCTTGTAGATCCATTTGGAAGTTACAACAAACTTCCCTTTTGGTCTTGGGACAACATCCCAAACATCATTCTGCATGATCAATTGATACTCTTCGATCATAACATCCTTCCATTCCTTCCTTTATCCCATGTCTTCATAGTTGGAAGGTTCTTTATCGATGAAGTCACATAATAAATATACATACCCAGAGCAAGACCTGGTCCTCTTTCTTTCTTTGTGAATCTCTTTTGGAGCCCCATATCTTTCAACACCTTGGATAGCTTCGCATACCCAAGCAAGTTTCCTCTTGTGAGGATTCTTCTCCTAAGGTGGATCTACATGTTCTTGAGGTTCTTCTAATTCTCGATCTTCTTCTTGAATTTCTTCATTCATGGTTGCGTCATGAATTCTGGGTGCTTCTGTTTTTGTTGGATATTCAGCAGGTCTCTTTCTGGATTTGTTGTAAGCTGAGTATTTGTCAAATGTTACGTTCCTACTGATGTCGATCTTCTTGAATCCTGTGAAGTATATTCTGTAAGCCTTCAAGCTTTCATAGTATCCCACAAATATACCCTTCTTTCTTGAAGGATCTAACTTTGTCCTCTTTTCTTTCAGAATGTGTATGTACACTGGACATCCGAATATTCTGAGATGGCTAACTTCTGGTTTCTTGCCAGAAAATACTTCTTCAGGTGTCTTGTTCTCGAGTACTCTGTGTGGAGTACGGTTTTGTACATACACTGTTGTTCTGGAAGCTTCTGCCCATAGATGCATTGTAACACCCCGATTTTGACCCCGTTTGCATCAATGTATGTGATGTATATATTGTAATGAATCGTGGTGTGGAGCTGAAGGCAAAATCCCCACCATCACTTTGATTTTGTTATGTTTCAGCGATTGGAACTGTTACCGATGGTATACTGGGGTATGCGGCATACATATAAAATTCTGGCATCATCTAAATGTGCATTTTAATTAACGAAACCCAACCAGCTATGTTCACTGCAACCATATTGAGAAGGGGCATGATTTCCTAAGGTTAGGGGGGGAATTGTAAAACTTAGACCCCAAGGAGAAAATCCATGTGTCAAACCTTAAACCTCTGTTTTAGTTGAGGCTGTTAATGTTGGGTAGGGGTGGGTGGAAAGCTTGCCCCACGCTCCTCCACAGCTGGTTCAGTCATGCGCGGGCTGGGAGTGGTTCCTCATGCACCATTTGGGATGCTGACTATCTATCCACTCTTTGGGATAGTGGGCTATTCGTTTCCTCATGCAGAGTGGGGATAAAAGGTTGGAAAGTCCACTGTGTGGGGTTCACCCTTCCATCTCTCATAGTGATTTCTAGTCTGTGAGATCCTTTTCCTCCCGTTCACATAGAAATATTGTTCCCCTTTTTCTATTTTGCGTTCCTATTCGAATAGGGGAATTCCTTGGGCATTCATTGTTGAACTGTGGCGGTTGGCTGCGTCTTTTTCCCTCATGTACAGATTGGGAGTCGGTTGCTTCCCCATTTTTGTCTGGGTAAGTTCTCCAATGATTGCATTGGGGATCGTGTGCTGTGGGTTCATGGTTGTTCGTGGGATGTTGTTTACCCACAATTGCTTGGCTATGTTTTTCCCTTGTGATTTGGCTGCTGTAGGTTGTTGTGGAATCATTTTTGCCACGATAGGGCCAAGAACGATTCAGATAGTTTTTCTTCCCCTTTTCAAGATTTAATAGCTGGGTTGCTGCATGCACGTAGTGGTTTTGTCCTCAGACTGCATTGGAGTGGTGAATCAAGGCCTGATGTGCTTGATAAACCTAGTGGTTTGGGAAACACATTGACTAATATAGTGGAATGGCTTTCTTCTCCATTACCCCTGAATAGCACTGGAAGGGAGATCAAGGTCTGAGGGACTGCGTGGCAGAGAAAGGACTGATTTCCTTGTGTTGGGTGTGTGTGGGTGTCCAATAAGTCAGAATAGTTTTGGTGTGGGTGTCCTTAGCTCTTTAATGAGCTCAACAGCTTAGCAGCTAGCCTTTCCTAGCTCTTGGATGGCCTGATAAACCCAACTTTGTTGGCTTGGCTAATCCGTTTTTCACCTGATAAACCCAACTGTGTTGGCTTAGCTGAACTATGCATCCTTGTGGTGTTGTTTTCCTTGGCTATGTGTAAGCCTACTAATTCCTTACTCCTTGGGAAATCATGCCCAGCTTGGGGGTGGCAGTGTTGCTGAGAGATTAAAGAGCACGTGGCCTATGGTTGGGTGGAACATTGCAGTGACGTAGATGGTTGCGGAACAAGCTCCTGTTAAAGATAAGTATCTTCTTGTGATTGAAATCCTTACAATTGTGTTCATTTTATAAATCAATATGAACATGTTAAATGCTGTGAATGAATGAATGTGCTTCTACTATTTGATAGTAATTATGCATTTGAGTATGTTAAGTTCAATGCATTTTATGCTTTGTTCATGTGGCTAGATGCCCGTATGTTTGGTGTATAGTAGCGTCCTCTTGCCCGGTTGGAGGGTCGGGGATGTTACAATATGGTATCAGAGCACTGGTTGTAGCACGAGCCTGAATGGGCCATGAAATATCAGCTAATAGAGGCAGGTTGTCCTCTACCTTGCAAAAATCATAAAAGTTCAATAAAATTTGGTTGAAAATGTTAGTTTTTTCAACATTTAAGCTAGCATTATAATAAGATCTTTTCACTGAGAGAATAACAAGCACAGCAATCACATAAGCACATCACAAGAGACAAGAGACACAAAGATTTTAGGAGGGGAAACCATAAATGGAGAAAACCCCTCAACTTCCTCTAAGATAGTATCACCACAAGATGTGAACCCAAAACAGTAAGATGACCTCCCTTCACAACAGAAGCCTTCTGTCTTCTGTCAAGCCCAAGAATTTCCTTCTCCAAAAGTGCACCACACTTGAGAGAGCAAGAGAGCTAAGTCACAAGTGATAAATAGAGAGACTCTCACTCTCTATTTATATTCTTCCGTTGACTTGAAGTGCACTCAACCATGTAGGCTTAACTTATAATTAATTACTTGAGCCTAAACCTTAATTAGTGTATAATAACCCAAGTGCCCCTAAATTGTGGGGACTTACCTAATGACTTGATATGACTTGTTTACATTATTAATCCTCCCGATAGGAACATCGGGGCATGACCACATGACTCAAATACATAATAGAAACATCCCGGAATAAACATCGGGTTACAATACATAAGATACATATAAGAATACATTCCGAAGTTACATATACATCAACACTCCCTCTTAACTAGGAAGGTATTCTTTCGACACAATTTTCAGCACTGGTTTTCTTCTCAGTATCATTGGATCATGTTCATCTTCAAGTCATCTTCATCTTTAATTCATATGGATCTGGATCATCATAGGACATCATCACAGGATCTAGATCATCACTAGATCTGGATCATCATCACTGAATCTAGATCATCACTCGATCTGGATCATCACTGCTGGATCTGGATCATCGCTCGATCTGGATCTCTCGGAGTCATCATAATTGGATCTGGATCATGGCTCGATCTGGATCTCCACTGGTCATCATCAAGTGTGTACTATCTCGTCATAGGAATTTCTACAGAGCCAGCCCTATTTCATGCTGGATGTAGGCCCACCACCTGCAGGTCTTCATCATCACTGGCCATACTGGAGAATCCTCAGGACTTATTACGTGCGTCACAAAACCTCAAAAGAGCATCGTAGGAATGATTACGGGCACACATCCCAACCTATAGGATCTCCCAGGGCTCTGAATTACATGTGGTCTCACCACAAAACCTCGCAAGAGCATCCCAGGATTGATTACAGGCACACAGCCCAACCTATAGGATCTCCCAGGGCTCCGAATTACATGTGGTCATGGAAAAACCTCGCAAGAGCATCCCAAGACTGATTACGGGCATACAGCCCAACCTATCGGATCTCCCAGGGACCGAATTACATGCCATCTGCACAATCTGACTGAGTGTTCCTGGTAACTGACCAGGTGCCTCCATTCCTAGAATGGAAGTTTCCCTTACATCTGTCCTACTCGACAGAATGGCCAGCACTTATATCTGACATGGAAGGAACTAAATCCTTTAGCCATGACCAGAATGGCTCAGCCCTTACATCTGACCTACTTGTCAGAATGGCTCAATTCCATCCAATGATGGAAGACTCTCAACCACAATGAAGAGAGATTTCTGCACTTACATCTGACATGGAAGGAACTAAATCCTTTAGCCATGAACAGAATGGCACAGCCCTTACATCTGACCTACTCGTCAGAATGGATTTGGATCTCAGTACTCATATCAGTCATGGAAGGAACCAATCCTCTCGCCATGATGGAATATCTCAGCCCTTACATCTAACCATGGAAGGAACCAATCCTCTCACCATGTCAGAATGGCTCTGGATCTCATCACTGTCTCTGGGAGGAAGCCTCGATCTGGAGAACACCAAGTCTCTCTCTGAAGTACTCAAACTTCAGCCTAGCCAATGGCTTCATCAATACATAAGCTATCTATTCCTCCGTCGCAACATACAGGAGCTTCACTGCTCCTCTCTGCACCATATCCTTGATATAGTGATACTTGATCTCGATATGCTTCGACTTGTGATGAAACACTGGATTCTCTAACAACTTCACGCAACTTTGGTTGTCACAATGTATACAAGTAGCATCTAACTGGAGATCAAATATATCAAACAGTAGCTTCCGCAGCCATACTGCCTCACAACTAGCTGAACAAGCTACGACATACTCTGCTTCAGCTGTACTCAGTGCCACACAGGATTGCTTCCAACTAAACCAAGAGATCACACCTGATCCCAAACTGAAGCAACATCCAGAAGTACTCTTCCTGTCGATGGCACTGCTTGCCCAATCTGAATCAACATAACCCCCAAGATTAATCTTCTGATTCGCATCATACTTGAGCCCATAATCAATTGTACCCCTGCAGGCTTTGTAACCATCAAGTGAACATGTCTCAATGTGTTCAAAACAAAGCAAATATCTGGTCTCAGGTACATCAAGGACCCAATCATCTGACGATACATCGTAGCATCAACCATCTCTGAAGAAGCATCACTCAATAGCTTCAGGTTTGATGCCATAGGTGTAGCCATAGCCATCATCCCAAATCTCTTCAGGATCTCTACTGCATACTTCCCTTGTCCAAGGAATATTCCATCTGTACTCTACCACACCTCCATGTCTAGAACAATAGTTCATCGACACATAACAGGAGCATCACTGGTCTTCTGTCTTCAACCTTGAAGCAAAGGTTGGAATCCACTTTACTCTCAATAAAGCCTAGAATCATCAGTAATCTGCCCATCCTGTCGTATCATGTCAAACCTCAAGATATTCTGTAGTCACTCCCTCTGAAGCAGAGCATCATACTCCCTCTGTCTTTTGTACTCTATGCACTAAAACATTCTGTACTGGAGTGACAAGTAGTATCCATCTAGGATCACTGGATACTAAGATCCTCTCACTTGAACTTCTTCAAAAGTTCATCTTTCACCCATCTGTGAGCTTGTCATTCTCTATCAACCTTGTAGCAAAGGTTAAGATATTCATCAAGCTCATCATGTATGTGATATCCCATGGGTGTCTTCTGTACAAGGCCTTCTTTAATTTGCACACATGATTGTGCATGTCATGTGACTTCACTTCTATTAGCTGTAAATGTTTCTTCGTAGTCTATGCCTTCTCTTTGTGAGAAGCCTCATGCTACGAATCTTGCTTTCTATCCCACGATGTTTCCATCTACTGCATGATGGAACTATGAACTTCTCTTCAGGTCTCGATAATACGCCCTGACATCATTCTTCTTGAACTGGAAGGTTCTGCATCAATGATGTCACTACATTTATCATATTATTCTTTGTCTTTGAACTGTCGTCACTTGTTCTTCGGAACAAGTCTTCATTCTTCTTTGCTTGTAGGCGATTATGTATGCGGTCTTTCTCCTACAGGTCAAATGCATTTATATGGTTAGAAACATTTCATAAGGAATGTTCATATTGGCAAATACTTATGCATAAATATATGATCATGCAACTACTTTAGCCAATACAACATTCATCCATATCTCACTGAAACTTTCTAGATGCCTTCCATCTCTACCAGGACAACATTGGGATTGTGCACTAATCCAATATGTCAGCAAAGAGGTTTCATTCTAGATAAGTAGCAATGGAGAATTTGTATAGCACCATGAGCTACTTACCCATATGCATATTAGTAGTATATTGTCATTAATGCAAACATCCTATCATGCATAATATAATAACTGAATATAAACAAATGCATAACAAAACAATATCATGAAATGACAATTGAATACTTATCTTCATTTGTTTCGTGGGTATACTCCTTCTTGAGTTTTCAGCTTCATTGTCTTCTTCATTCATGATAGCATCGTTTCTTATCCAAATGCTGAGGTGGATAAGAAGTTCTTCAAGAGTTGAGATCTTCATATTCCTCATTGCTTGAGGGATCTTCTTTGGATGATTAGATCTTGATCTTCAGTTTCTTCCATCTCCCCTTCTCTTCTTATGAATCGAGCTTCTTCTTGTTCTTGAAGT
The DNA here is from genome assembly GCA_001517045.1 of Pseudotsuga menziesii. NCBI lineage: Eukaryota > Viridiplantae > Streptophyta > Pinopsida > Pinales > Pinaceae > Pseudotsuga > Pseudotsuga menziesii. Next base: position 1,015 of record LPNX010325552.1, on the reverse strand, counting down.
CTGTTGAAATGTAATCACTTCCTTCTGGAACACATTCCTTGAATAAATGAATTCCATGATCCTGGGAAGCCATTCAAGGTGGCCATCACCACTTCTGCATTCTTCACCGCTTCAAGTTGTTCTTGATTTGAGAGACTCTTATGACTACATGGTCTCTGCATTCTGGATCTTCACATTCTTCAACTGGTTTCTTTAGGTCATATTCTGATTTTGTTCTTCCCTTCAAAGACCTTCAACAGCTTTGCTTGCAATAGGTAGTGCTCTGTAATACACATGTGCAAGCCTTCTATGCCAAAGCTCATTTGGCTCTACTGTGTCATGGATCAAGGCTTGTTCTGGATTGTCCTTTCAATTTGTACAAGCCTCCTTCTTGTTCTTCAATCACTACCACATCATCGATAGTATTTCCTTTTGGCCATATGATGACTTGACCATCTATGAATGCAATCCGCATTCCTTTTACATCAATGTTGAAACAAACAATACTTATTTCATTGTTAGAGACTTACCAGAGTCTAGCTTGTATGAAGATTCCCCACTACCTTTTATTGGATATTGGTAGTCATCTCCTAGTTTCACCTTGTGAGGTGATTCATGTTCTGACAGTCTCACAAAGGATTCCTTGAATCCCGTCATATGTTTGGAAGCCTCATTATCTATGAGCCAATAATTACTTCCATGAGTAATGTTACTTGTGAGAGATGATATCAGAACATATTCATCTTCACTTGAAAAATCTTCACTTTCATATCTGGATCTCTTTCTGGATGGTTCATCACCCTCTGCAGCATGAGCATGATGTCTTCTTTGGCCTCGTCTCCCTCTGAAACTGGAACCTCCATACTCATGTAGGAAGCCCTAGTTCCTGTAGCTGCATAATGTCTTCTTCTCAGGTTAGCTCTGATACCATGTTAGTTTTTTCAACATTTAAGCTAGCATTATAATAAGATCTTTTCACTGAGAGAATAACAAGCACAGCAATCACATAAGCACATCACAAGAGACAAGAGACACA
>LPNX010325543.1:560726-732125 GCA_001517045.1 Pseudotsuga menziesii | reverse complement strand
CAGCTATTTTCTTGGTCTTGAGATCTCTTCTTCTTCTGATGGTTATTACTTGACACAGGCCAAGTATATCTCTGATCTGCTTTCCCAGGCTAATCTCATAGATAGTAAGATTGTCGACACTCCGACTGAGCTTAATACTCATCTCACTCCTGGTGATGGCAAGCCTCTTCGTGATTTTACCTTATATCGACATTTAGTTGGCAGTCTTGTCTACCTTACTATCACTTGACCTGATATCTCGTATGTTGTCCATCAGGTGAGTCAGTTTATGGCTGCTCCTCGCTCCACTCATTTCTGAGCTGTCCTCTGCATTCTTCGCTACCTAAAGGGAACATTATTTCATGGGCTCTATTTCTCCTCTCAGTCTTCTCTTCAGCTGCATGCTTATACTGATGCTGATTGGGCGGGTGATCCAACAGATTGTCGCTCTACCATTGGTTATTGTTTCCTACTTGGCACTTCGGTTATCTCTTGGCGAAGTAAGAAACAAACTGTTGCTGCTCGCTCTAGCACCGAGGCAGAATATCGTGCTCTAGCTGACACTACCTCGGAGCCTCTTTGGTTACGATGGCTGTTACAGGATATGGGTGTCTCTCTTTCTTCTGCTATTCCTGTATACTATGACAACAGGAGTGCTATTCAGATTGCTCATAATGATGTTTTTCATGAACGGACCAAACATATTGAGATTGATTGTCATTTTGTCTGTCATCATCTTCTTCAGGGCTCACTACAGCTTCATTCTGTCACGTCCCGTGATCAGCTCGCAGACATCTTTACAAAGTCACATCTTCTAGAGCATTTTCGTGATCTTGTGTCCAAACTCAAGTTGATCTCTCGCACTCCACCTTGAGCTTGAGGGGGGCTGTTAGATTATATTTGTCCCACATTGGTTATGTACATATATTGTCTGTATTATTAGCATATATATATAGGCCTCTTCTATACATTAGTAGTGTGATTCAATATACAACCTGTTTTCTCAACAGTAGCAGCACAAACTTTCTTTATTTTTCAATGGCAGGTCGCGACAGTGTTCTGTAACTCTCACAGCTCCAGCAATTCAATCTTCAATGCAACAGTCTTCTCAGCTCACGTGGTCATTGATGGTCTCATATCCAGAATGCAACTTCAGTTCTTTGAGTGGATACGAGCATCTTCATTTCACAGCAGTTCAAGAAGAAGAAACTCTTCACGCAGCAGTTCCAAGCATACTATTCAAGTTCACGACTCCAATACACCATTCACAATAGTCACGGGACTCTTTCACCCAACGCAAATGAAAATATTTACATAATTTTCAAATTAGACTCCATGGATAAAGCTAGTGAAAAAATTAGGTTTTATGTATTCCAAACGGTCACAGGCAATTTCGCCAAAAACACTTCACCTCCACGTAGTTGAACAATGACGTGATTCTTCAACGAGCTGTCTTTGCAATTGGATCAATATTCCACAGATTGTTAGCTCTCAACAACACTGAGATAGGTCACAAAAACTTTAATCTATTGAGTAGTAGACTTTATGTTCTGGCAGCCAGTACACGGACACAATCCCCTTAATTCGTTACAGACATGAGGAAGGAGTGACCCACATCCCTCCAAGATATAATGCAGCTCAAAAATTTGTAGGTGGAGGAGCCCTTAACACCGTGCATGCAGGATGAGAGTAGGGACTAAAACAACATGCAGAGAGTTAAAGGAATAGTGGGAGATGGGGTCTCTCAAAAGTTATGTAGCTCGCAGATGTAAAGGAGTGGCTCACTCTCCACAATCAATGGTAAAAACGTAGTCTTCAATGATGAAGACTCTCTCAACCGACAAATCCAAAATAAGAGGTCGCAACACAAAAAACAAAGATGTATTGTAGCTATAGAGTGAAATGAATTAGGGTTCAAACAAGATCAGTCTATACCTCGAGAAACGGTCCTCAACACCGTGGATGAACTAGAGCTGAATGCAGTAACAAAAATGCTCAAACTTTCCTCAACGCAAGATGGAGACGGATAGGTAAGTGTAATGGAATGAATGAACGTGCAACAGAATAATCTTGAGAGCGTGAAACAACAATGAAGGAGCAATGCCAGGTAGTGCGTTCAACTCCAATCAAAGCGAGACCAACAGTTTGATAATGGACTGGCAACTAGGTATGCGTAGAAGGACAAAATGGTATGAATGGCTGGCAGAATGCCAAGACTGAAAGGCAGCAGCCAGGAGTTATGGCAATCTCGATCTAATACCCCTTTCAAGTGCATAACCCCCGAATTACTTTATTACTTTGCAAATTCATTTATTTATACAAATAATAAGGTTGGGATTCATTTCCTACTAATTCTTTATATATATATTTACAAAGTGTGTAACCATAATTTCGCGGATTACATTTTCAACATTAACAATTCTCAAAATTAAAAAATTAAATTATTTATAACTTTTTTTGAAAGAAAAAAAATATTTAATATTCATTAAAAATAGAAAAAATACCAAATAACATCTTCTCAACTTCAAAATTCATCAATATATATTTTTCTTTCTTATCTCTGGATAAAAATATTAAATCTTTCTAGTTCCCTTCCTCACACAAACGAAAAAAACTAACTGATCCACGATCGATTTTAGTCACATGTACCTCCAAATCAAGATGAAGACATAACTATTACAATCATCAACAAAAGTTAAACAAATACACAATAACAAATACAAAACCACTTGGCACTTTCAATCTGATTACTCTAGCTATGAAAGCACTTCCTACTAGCTTGGTTGTGCGAGGTGTGGTGCATGGGCTTGCCCTTCCTAGTATAAAATAAAGGAATAACCTATTGACCCAACCATTTGCATCAATCGGACGACCAGGGCTCCATTTAGGCGATGGCGGTGCTCTGCTAGGCGTCGGATTGGTGCAAATGGTCAGGTTGATAGATTATTCCTAAAATAAATATAACTTTACACAAGATGACTCAACGATGCCATATGAAACCAATAAGCCGTGATTCCTTGGTATTCAATATGCTTGGAAAGTGCCTGCATCCACTACTTGATCATCCCTATATTCCTCATGGAATAAAATCCCTACTCAATCTCCAAGGGATTTTTTTAAGATAAATGGTCCACCATTTCATTATATTTCCTATAATTGTCCACCATTTTACTTGAATGTTTGTACAAATGGTTTTTTTTTTAAAATTTAAAAGTTTAGGATTTGATGTCCATTTAATCATTGTACCACTTTACATGAATGTTTGTGAAGAATGTTCCTGGTAATTCCTATATTCTTCATGGAATAAAATCCCTACTCAAGCTAAGAGATTTTTTAAGATAAATGGTCCACCATTTCATTATATTTCCTATAATCGTCCACCATTTTATTTGGATGTTTGTACACATTGTTTTTTAAAGCAATTTAAAAGTTTGGGATTTGTTGTCCATTTAATAATATTTTAAGAGTCGTCACTATATCACTTTACATTAATGTTTGTGAAGAATGTTTTAATGGTTTGATGTCAATCTAATGATATTTTAAGATCCATCACTATCCAAATAAATATGTATATTTGTGCTTATTAACAATCATATACCATATCCAACATCACAATTTTTATAGTAACACATATAGAAGGTATAAATAGAAAAATTCACATGGATAAAAGTTTCATATCTCATTATGGAAGTATTTCAACAAAGGACATAGTTTCTTTGTTTGAGCAAAATCAAGTCCATATTTCATCAATCCATGATAAAGTATCTTTTTACAAATTTGTTATAATTTTTTTTTTTAAAATTTCTCGGGGGAGCACTAATGTTTGAGCATTGGAGTTGAAACTCTTGCCATGCCAATGTAATTCCAAAAGGATTACCATTGAATTCCTCGAGCATAACCAATGCATTCTTTGTTTGTTGTAGGCACAAGTGAGAAACTTGGTACTTGATTGAGGTGGTTATTGTGTTTACCATCAATATTAATATATTTAGAAACATAAGTTTACATAAAAGTTTGAATATGGATATATATTTCTACTATGTTTCTAATTAATAATCTACTATTTTTTAGTGGGTTATCCACAAATAGTTCTATACATCGAAGCACCCATAAGTGGTAGCCTTCCATGTTAGAAAATAACACTCAATATGATTCTCATTTACCGATGCTTGAGCTTTTCTTATGGTGCTCAAGTCCACATCGATTAATGATCATTTCCTTTTGGTGCATTAAATACAATCTACATCATAAAGTAAAAAAAAGGTAATGAATGAATTGCATGATTAGCAGAGAACAAAACCAACATCTTGTGGATATGGTTTGTTGACTAAAATCCTACTAAGAATTCTACAAGGTATCCAAGTTATTCATAGAAAATATACCATGGGATTATACGTGTATGTGGAGTTGTAGCAATGCATTGACACCTCCCAAAAGAATATGTCTCTAAATGAGTTAGAGGGCATTGTTTCCATGGGAAAACATGATGATAAATTCACAAGTATAAAGAATAAAACTATGAAATAAAATTTTCAAAGATTGGAAGTAGGAATCCAATGAAGCAAGATATACATTTGGCACTAAGACGAAAGAAACTATGAAGACAAAATCAACCTTCAAATACATTTGGAGCCCTAAAACCAACAAATTAAGAATCAATGTAGATAACTGCAAGACATGATCAATGAACCCAAATTCATAGAATGCTGATCCCACCTCAACTTTTGTTCTTAGCAGGCATACGAAATGTACTTATGTATCAATGACGTATGTGGCTGAAACTTGGTTGAATATAATAATTTAGAATCTAAATACATATCTTAGAAACTTTAGAGAACCCATATTGTAAAAAGTTGCAACATAAATTTGGTCACAATGGATGTTGTAGTCTTACATGATACTTATAGTAGATTTATAAAAAAAATAAAATGTTTGTACCAATCTAGGTTATACTATAAGAGTTGATATTTGATATAGATGTTAATCAATCTAAAGGTAAGTTGTTAGGATATACATACCTATTATTTACTTACTTTCTATGGCATCAATCAATCTATGGTTCATAGTTTTCCCCTTTTTAATTAACAATTATTAAGACTTTGAATGATGCTCAATGTTCTCCTTTCCTAGTTTAAATAAGTCTAGATTAATACATTACATGAAAAAATGGAAATTTGTGAAAATTATAAATCCTTACCTTAAACATGGAGTATGTGGATTCCAAGATTTCATAAAATACTGATACTCACTAGCATTCAATTTCTACAACTAAGAATGATCCATGGGAGTAGCTACCTTTCACTTATGAATGGCCATAAACAATACACTCACAACATGATTGATTGGATTGTTGTTGGTTATGACTATCTTGTGTCTATAATACAGAGTTCCTACCATGAATACAAAAAGGGAATGAACAATCTAATAGTGGGAATCCCAAATCCCAACCCCTAACCAGCATTAACTTGTATATAGACCATCCCAATTTGAGAGACAAAAGATCCAAAAAAGACAATGAACAAACACCACTTAAAAAAGGAATTGTTCTACAACTTCTCTCTAGGATGGAAATCGTTCAATTGGTTGATCTTGAAGCTCGAAATGTTGGGCTTTGTGCCCCCAACACCCACTATAATAACATGTGCAAGAACCCAATTTATAGAGTAGAATCCTTCTCGCATATTGATTCACATGGGGGTGGTTCCAAAGATTTCAAGGTCACCACTAGCGTCATAAATACCATTCCTTGCACCATGAATGCAATTAGAAAAATATTGTGATAAGTGAATGCACACACCTAGCAAGACAAATGTACAACTAAATTAATATACAACCCATTCAGGTAACCCCTAATTGAATAACTACTTAATTTGAGAATTTGAGAAAACCAAATTATGTTAAAATACATTTATAAATAAGAACGCACAATTACCTTTTTGAATATATTTGTTTGACTCTAATGAGTAGTTAATGAGTAGTTTATAGTGTTTGCATACTTTAATTCAAACTTCTTAGTAAGTGAACATGGAACCAAATCCTAGAGGGGTTTATAACGCCAAGGTTCCTTGATTGCAATAGACAAAGGAATAACACACATAATTGTAAAGGGCATGATTACAAGCATATTAAGACACTCTCTCATCTCAAGCAACGTTCATATATATATTAGATTTATATTATAATTAAAGTCCATATTACCTATATCTGGCAAGAAAAAGCTTAGATTAATCTTCTGTTTCAATCCCTCTATAAGTTGTATAGTCTATCGAATTCACATACTACTTTGAGGTAGATTTTTATAGTCACGTTCATAATCTATATTTCAATAGACATGAGTGTAACATCAATCCTTTACAATACTGAATTCAATGTGCACTATTTATGTTTCTTAATTCAGCATTTCCATGGTGAAAAAATATGCAATGGATAACACTTGTAAACAACATAGTTAATGTATGGGTTCCAAATGATTCTTAGTGTTGTCAAATAACATAAATTGTGTAGCTTAGGATGAGAGCATAGTGTTAGCACTTAGAATTGCACCCTAGGTTGTGGAGGGTGAATCCTAAGGTAACAGCAAAACCACTTTAAGAAAGGGAGTTGGCTTCTTCCTTTCTAGAGAGGGATCTCTCACAGATTTTTAACAAGGCCATATATAAAATTAAATAAAAATTCAAATTGAATTGGTAGTTGAAACAAGGTAAGCATATATTGGGCTATCGAGTCACAAATATTCATGAATTACAGAACAATTTGTAGGTGAAATTCTACAAAGGCAAGGTATCACTCGGTTACAGTCATAATGTTGTTGTTATGTGATAAAGAAGAAAGAATGACAGTCCATTAACATAGAGCACCAGGTAGATGAATTCTGCATTAAATTTGGTTGAAAGGATTTTTGGATATCTGGAACAATAGCCAGAGCATAAACATGTATGAATTCTGAACTATTACAAACTCATTCCAGATATGAAAGAAAACATAATGGTAAGTTTAACAAGAAGACATACACATAAGAAAAGAAATCATAGACTGTAACTACGAAACACACAGGAATCTCTGCAACAACGAGCCTGCATTCGGCTCTGGAATTTTTATTAAGGGAAGATCTCAAATTACATAACCCAGAACCCCACATATTCCAACCATGTCTTCCTTTATCGAGGGCATATTTATAGTATCACCATCCTCCTGAGACCAATCTCGAAAACCCAAAAATAGTTACAAAAATTGGGAACTAATCCTAACAAACTTTGATATGGTAGATTCACCATGATCATAAAAAAAATAGGTAAGCATGTTGGGACGCGCATGATGGGAAAAAATGGAAAATTAAACACCGAGAAACCACGCCTGCTAGATGAAAACAATGGCTCAAAACACCTTCGACGATATGCAACAACATCAAAACTGCTTTGCATCTTTACCTGCGAAATTGCTTTTGGACTATAGATCTTACCTCAGGATTCATCCTGGGCTGTCGATCTGGGTTCTACGGGAAACAGAGAATGAGCTTCTATCTTTCTCGAGGTTCAATTTGGTATTTCTACCCCCACCTTATCCTTTCCTCCCTTTAGCTTTCCACATCGTCGATCTTTACAAGATTCATTTTCAGCCGTTGATTTGAGATCAAGTTTGCGGGCTTCGAAAAACGGAAATAAGAATTCTGACCTTTCATAACAAAGAAATTTATATGTCTTCCCTTCCACTTCCTCCTTTAGCGGAAAGAGAAACCTAGATCCTCCAACTTTCTTCACTGATATTTCTCCTCTTCCGCTTCCGCCTTTCTGCTTCCTCCTTTCGCGGAAAACAAATTTTCAATTTTCTCGGAGCTCGGTTTTGACCTTTTCACTTCCTCCTTTAGAAGAAAGTGGAAGGTGGATTTCCAACTTTCGTGATTGCAATTCTACCTTTTTTGCTTCTGCCTTTCCGCTTCTGTTGTTTTCTTTCTGCACCGTTGATCTTGTGTGAGAGCTCTCTAAACCGTAGATCTTGCAGATCGTAGAAAGCTGGATTTCGACTTTTCAAGACCAAATTATTAATTCTACTTTTCGATCTCCACCCTTTATTCTTTTCTTGAGTCGTTGATATTTAGAGGAAGCGCTCTAAGCTGTAGATCTTGGACTGTGGAAAGCGAAGTCGAGTTTTCCAAGTTTTGTAACCTAGAACCTTGCCTTTTTTGCTTTTTTGCTCCTGATTTTTCCTTGGTGAAAATGTTTTTTGGCCTTTGATCTCCTCCATTGCACATCCAAGCAGTTCATTTCCTATCATCACTCAACTAGGAGCGGATTTCTTCATTTACATGCATTTCAAGGTAAAAAATCAGAATTTCTTTAAGTATTTGGCATTTTGAGTCTAGAAATGTCCCTTCAAACATCTGCAGACCCTCATCAACAATATTTAAGGTCATATGATATGAAAATTTACAAACCTTATTCCTCCTTATAATGTCCAAATCCCTTACTAATTGCTTAGCTCAAAAATGGCGCTAACACATAGGTATAATAACCTCATAGAGAAAAGCATCATCCTCTACCATTATCTATAATTATAGTCACATTAACAACTTTGATTTAACACCTATAGGAATAGACTCATATGGGTGATGGAATCAACTCACCATGAGTCTTGAGGTATATTCCATGAGGTAGAAATCATTGTCCTACCACCAACCAAAACCTAATAAATGAATGTTTTAAAATATATTTTAATTTAAATATTTTTAATCTATATGAAACCTTGGTCCCTACAATTAATTTCCACATGTAAGACCAATGATAAATTCCTAAAAAAAAAATTCTATTTTAAAAAAAATAATATTAATAGGCTTTGGAAACTCCAAGATGGATTGATTTTGCATTGATGTGAATGCCATATTAATAAATGGAGAAGTGATATTTGGCCTTCAAATTTCAAAGGTATGTGGCTCTTCAATTAGTGTTCAAGTATATATTAGCAATATTCACAAGTGGGTAATAATCCCTTAGGATCAGGTATCCAACATTATTTCCCTTGATACAAAGGGGTGTTTGTGAGTCTAAGCATATCTATGAACTTTTCAAGATTTTTTCTTTCGAGTGCTTTGGTGAAGATGTATGCAGTTTTCTCACTTATGGAACAATGTCTTAAATGAATAGTCTTGGACTCTACATGACATAAAATTAGATGGTACTTTGCATTGATGTTTTTCAGTTTGATCATAATATCTTGAATTTGTTTCCAACTTGATTGCAAAAGTATTTTCAACCATAAGAGGATTATAATTCACCTTCTTCTCTTGCAAATATTCAGGTATCTTCTTGATCCATACAATCTCCTTTATTGCTTCTACTTCAGCCACATATTATACCTATGTTGTTGAATCTATTGGAAGAAACTATTTTTTGGATCTTCATGAGACAATTGTTGATTCAAGAGTCATGAGATAGATGAAGTAGACAACTCATTATATTTATCATCATCAAAGTTTGAATCATAATATCCATTCAATTTGAAGTCGTTCACCTTAGAATATTTGAGTTAGTTTCAAGTCCCCTTCAAGTAGCTTAGATTTATTTTTACAGTACATCAATGTCCTTGATATGGTTTTTGCATGAGCGTGGAAAGGATCCCAAAATCAATTGAAATATATGGTATAGTGGTGATAAGGTAGATAAGAGTCCCCACAAGCTGTTTGTAGTTTGTTGCATCCTCAATTTCATTTTCTTCCTTTGATGTGAGCTTCACTGGATTCTATTCCATTGGATTAGAGAGAGGGTTACACTATATCATGACAAAACTATTCAACAAATACCATTGTACCTCTTCTGAGGATGAATATGTACTTTGGATTTTGAGTCATTTCAGTTCCCGGGTGGTAGTAAAGATGTATTAAATATGTCATCTCAAATCATTTTTTCAATTCTTTCTTTATGGATGCAATGTAGCTTTCATTGTTCCTTGTCATCAACATATCATCTACATACACTACAAGATATTCAATAGATATTCTAATTTTATTTAAAAACAATGTTTCATCATAAATTTTAAAGTGTTTGAAATTCAATTTTAGAAGATGTTTAGTTAGCTTTTTGTACCATGCACGAGGTGCTTGTTTTAGGCCATACAAAGACTTGATGAGTTTACATACGTTCTTTTCTCGTTTCTTCAAAAATAACCTTTCAGATAAGACATGAAGACATTCTCGTTAAAGTATCCATTCAAGAAAGCAATATTCACATCCATTTGATGAACTTTCCACCCATTATGTGCAACCAAAGCCAATACAGTATGAATGGTAGCCCATTTTTATGTGTGGTGAAAAGTCTCCTTATAGTCAATTCCTTCTGTCTATGCAAAACCTTTTTCCAAAATCCTCACTTGAGCATTTCAAGTGATCCATATGATTTGTACTTGTTATTCTAGACCTATTTGTATCCAATTGGTTTGATTCCAAATGGAGGGTCTGCCAACCTCCATGTCCCATTCTTGATGAGAGCATCTGATCCGGATTTATGCAGGAACACAACAGAATACAAAAATAACCATAGAAACAAAGATGCAGTGGAAATAACACTTCATTTCATTAATCAAAGAATTGAAACTTGTTTACATACAAAATGGAAATAAACTAGCTAGAGTGCTGGTAGCTTATCTTTGAGAAGAGATGTGGCGGCTACATGCCTCTAAACTCAGTGTTACAATGAGGCTTGAAGGCCTATATTTTATTGAGAAATAATGAAAACCATACACACCCAAAAACCTAACCCTAGGAGGTGAAACACCAGAATGTGGGCCCCGTTGGGTAACAAGGTACACCAATTTCTCGGGGTCGTAACTTTGGCATACTACCTCCATTTGATGCGCATGATACATCGTTAGAAAGATATATTCAAGGAATACATCTATAAATGAAAAATATCAAATATAAAATAGACTCATATCTTTCCGACCATTCGATGCTGAAAAAACATCGTTTAGGGCGTCAAAACGGCTCCGAAAGTTTAGGACCCAAAAACTGCCAAAAATAGTAAATTGTGCTACAATTAAGGAAACTTGAAAAATGAAAGAAACAATGGTGGGGGTCCTACTAGAATAGGTGGGTGGCCACCAATATCCTCCTGGATCATTCCTCCCCCCTTAGGAAGCAATGGTCCCCATTGCGTTGAGTTCCTCCATGAGATGAGGAAACTTCTGTTGAACTTGGTCCCTGGTGAGCCACTTTCCCTGGTGAAGGAGTTGACCTGCTTTGACAAATCGATATAGCTAGATATTCTGTTGGTGGGTGTTCTTGATGTGTGTGCCCATAATTCGATCAGTTGTGGCTTGTTCCATGCAGTCGGGGTTTAACTCTATTGGTGTGAGTTGTTCTTCCACGTCTGATGTGTCCAGTAGAGGTGGAAAGTAGGGCCGAAGGTGGTCCAAATTGAACACTAGGTGCATACCAAGGAATGGTGGAATACTAAGCTCGAAGCAATTGTCCTCGACATCCTTGGTGATGGTGTATGGCCCATATCGGAGTGGTCAAAGCTTACGGTGGGGTCCGGCAAGGCGCTCCTTCTGCACATGTAGCCACACTTTGTCACCCAGCTAGAAGTTGTGTTGTACCTTATGTTGATCATGCCACTGCTTGTACTTAGCATTGGATCTGTCCAATATGTCATGAAACTATTGGAAAATGTGGTGAATGTGCTCAATGAAGCTGTTCGCCTTGGAAAATTCAGATTGGACATGAGCTGAATCATCCTGAGTAGCTACAAATGGCATGGCTACGTCAATGGGACATAGTGGCTGGGATCCCAAGCCCACCTGAAAGGGGCTGTGTTCGGTTGAGATGTGGAGGGACTGGTTATAGCTATGTTGTACATAGGGAAAGCTCTCATCCCATGTGCGTGGATGCTTTAAGTTGTACATGTGCAAAATGTGTACGATCATCCTGTTGATGACCTCTTTCTGGCCATTAGTCTAGGGATGGAAAGTTGTGGAATTTGTTAGCTTGGTGTCTAGAATTGACCATAGGCTAGAGAAAAATGTACTAAGGAACTCGCTATCCTGATCTGAGATTATAGACTCTGGGATCTCAAAGTCTACCCACACACGTTTAAAGAAGAGTTTACCAGTGGCTTTTGCTATGATATTATTCTTGCAGGCCGTCATTATGGCCATCTTTGAGAATCTGTTGACGACCACGAACACACAGTCGTTATTGTGATTAGTAGAAGGAAGGACCGACATGTAATCCATGGAGATGGATTCCTAAGGTCGACTAGGGGTAGGCAATGGAGTATAGAGGCCTTGCTTCTTGATGGACGGTTTGGAAATGGCGTAGGTAGTGCATGATCGGATGTACTTCTCGACGTCTTATCGAAGGTTCGAACAATAGAAATACTTTTGTATTACTGCCACTGTTTTCTCGACCCTAAAATTCCCAGCAACCCGACTGTAGTGCGCTTCCCAAATCATCTTGGAACGCTCGCTTGAAGGAACACAAAGGTGTCCTAGGTGACATAGTAGTGCATCATGGAGTTGAAAATTTGGAACTTGGTTTCCCTCCAAGAGCGTCCTGTATGTGTGGCTGAATTTTGGATCGCTCTTGTAAAGAAGTGGCCAGTCAGAAGTCTCGTGCCCACAAGAGTTGAACATGGTGGTTAATGCCACAATGGGTGGTCGGCTGAGGCAGTCTGCAACATTATTGGTGCTTCCCTTCTTGTACTTGATATTCAAATGAAACTATTGTAGATATGTAAACCACTTCTGATGGCGATCATTCTGTAACTTCCCTTGTGTTTGTATGAACTACAGGGGTCGGTGGCCTATGTGGATGATCGTTTTCTTCCCCAAAATGTAATGCTTCCATTGTCGACAAGCCTGTACAATGGAATACATCTCTTTGTCATAAGTGGGATATTTGCGGCCTGTGTCGAACAAGTTCTCACTGTGATATGCCATTGGATGCCCTTGTTGAGTAAGGACTGCCCAAATGGCATAGGTAGAGGCATCTGTCTCGATCTCAAATGGTTGTTGCAAGTCTGGTAATGTGAGCACTGGGGCACAACAAAGGCGATGTTTCAATTCTGCAAACACCTTCTGTTGATTTTTTGACCAGAAGAATTTTGCTTTTTCTCCTCCCTTGGTGACTTGACTCAAGGGCCAAGTGATATGAGAGAATCCCAACACAAACCTGTGGTAGAAATTAGCAAGACCCAGAAAGTTGCGAAGCTTTGTTAGAGTAGTTGGGGTTGGCCAATCCTGAATGACTTGGATCTTGGTTGGATCCACATGTACCCCACACTCATCAATAATGTATCCCAGATACTGAACCTAGGTCATGCCAAAAGTGCACTTGTCCAAATTGGCACACAACTTGTGCTTCTGCAGTGTTTGGAGGACCTGTCGGATGTGGTGGAGGTGCTCTTCCCAAGTCTGGATGAATATCAGGATGTCATCTAGGTACACTATTAAAAATGAGTTAGTGAATGGCTGCAATATGTCATCCATCAGTCTCATGAAGGTTGCGGGAGCATTCGTCAGCTCGAAAGGCATGACCAACCATTCAAAAAGGCCCTCCTTGGCTTTGAAGGAAGTCTTCCACACATCGGTTGGTTCGATCGGTACCTGGTGATACCCAGACTTTAAGTTGATCTTGTTAAAATATTTCGCCCTTTTAAGCTGGTCCAGGAGGTCATCAATACATGGGATTGGGTACCTATTCCGGACAATGATCTTGTTCAATGCCCGATAGTCAATACAGAGTCTCCAAGTCCCATCCTTCTTCTATATCAACACGATCGGGCTCCCACAGGGTGATGAACTTGGCCGAATGTGACCCTTCTGCAGCAGCTCCTGAATTTGCCTCTTGATTTCATCATTCTCAAGAACAGAGCGTCGATAGATTGGTCCATTGGGTAGCAGCGCACCTGGGGTCATATCAATGGGGTGCTTGACCTGACAATGCAGAGGCACCCTTGTGGGTGAGGTGAATATGTCTTGGTACTCCTCCATGACCTTGTCCATTTTTCTTGTCGTACGGAGGGGCCTTATCTGGAGGTCGTGGCCACGGTTTTCTTCTTTCCCTGAGGGAGGATCATCAAGAAAACAAATTTCTTGGTTTTGGAAATGAGCTTACTGCATTGTTTTGTAGTAACCAAAGAGATAGCGACAAGAGGTGGTACCTCTGGGATCCTATACAACTCATTTTCCAACGTAATAATAACAGCACAAGGCAAGGACTCATACACAGCATGTCACTTCCATAAGTATGGTTGACCTAATAATACATCATAAACATCAAGAGGAGCAATATCACATAATACCTCATCGATGAAGGGCTTGATGATGTAGGGAAGGTGATACTGCTGGTTGACACGAAGATCTCGTCCTTAGTGACCCAATGGTGTACAGCTGCGGGTGTGCTGTGGTCGACAAGCCAAACCGCTTCATGACCTATGCTGAAATGAGGTTCTTTTGGCTCCCACTGTCGATAATGAACTCTAGTGGGGAACCCTTTACCCACATCTGGGAGTGGAAAAGACGCTCCTCCTCCTCTGATTCTTCTGGTTCTTCCTTTTGGATCTTCGTGGTGGAAACGATGGCGTTGGGATTTGCATCGATAATATTCCAACCTCTGTCATTCCCCTTCTTGGGTTCTGATTCAGTGTCAGAGTATGCATCTAATTCAGAAGCCATTATCTCGTCCACCAGTGATTGCTTGGCCCGACACTCACTTGTGTTGTGAGTAGGGCTCTTATGGAACTCGCACCACTTTCCCGCTTCCTTCTTCGGCTTCGCAATGTTTCTCTTTGCTTGTGACTTTGGAAAGTTTTCTTGAGTCACCATGCCTTGGTTGTGTCCTTGGTTTTGCGGTTTAGGGGAACCTTTCACTTGCTTCTGATTCACAGATCCAAAGTCTTGCTTTTTTTGTTTGAAATTTTGCTCAATTTTGGCAGCATACCGGTATGCAGTACCAACCGAGGAGATGTCGAGGAACTCCATTTCCTCCTGAATGTATCTGTGCAGACAACTACAGTACTTCAACACCAAATTTTTCTCTAAATATTTAATACCCAACTTGGTGTGCAGGGTATGGAACAGATTCGTCAGCTCATACACATCTTGATCTCTTTGCTGCCGCAGCGTAGTCCATTGTATGTAATTGTCCTCGTAGCTCCCCACAGGATAATATTGTCCCTTTATGGCATCTCGAAAAGAATTCCAAGTGGGTACAACCGAGAAAATAGAGGGTTGATCCTCGTCTTTTCTATTGCGGTAGGTTTCCCACCAGTCCTTGACATGGGGGGAAACTTTGAGTAGTGAAAAAGTAATATTTTCCCGGTTGAAAAAGTCATGAACTGAGAAATACCCTTCTTATATATTCAACCATCTATATATGGAGTCTTCATCTATTTGGCCATCAAATATGGGAATATCGAAGTTTACTTGTACCTTAAAAGGGGTTGTGCCTCCAGAGTGGCTGCTAGATGCAGATGCACTGCCTGTGGGAAGTCCTTGAAGGATCTGGGTGAAGTTATCCATCATTGCGTTCCTTTATTTTTCAAGGGCCTCCTCGAGAAATTTTTTTATAAGATCTTCTACGCCCTTGTATTTATTTTCGTCCCCCATGGTTGGTCGTCAAGTTTTGTGAGGATGATCTTGCAAAGGTTCAACCAGATCGAGCCCTAACTCTTTATACCCCACCCTTGTTGGGGACATGCAAAGAAGGATTGAGAAAGAGCAGATTGATCTGATACCACTGATCCAGATTTATGCAGGAACGCAAAAGAATACACAAATAACCATAGAAACAAAGATGCAGTGGAAATAACACTTCATTTCATTAATAAAAGAACTGAAACTTGTTTACATACAAAATAGAAATAAAGTAACTAGAGTGCTGGTAGCTTATCTCTGAGAAGAGATGTGGCAGATACATGCCTCTGAAATATGTGTTACAATGAGGCTTGAAGGCCTATATATTATTGAGAATTAATGGAAACCCTACACATCCAAAAACCTAACCCTAGGAGGTGAAGTGCCAGAATGTGGGCCCCGTTGGGTAACTTGGTACATCAATTTCTCGTGGTCGTAACTTTGGAAAACCACCTCCGTTTGATGCGCATGATACATCATTAGAAAGATCTATTCAAGGAATACATCCATAAACAAAAAGCATAATGTCTAGAATGGACTCATATTTTCTCGACCATTCGATGCTAAAAAAACGTCATTTAGGGCCTCAAAACGGCTACGAAAGTTTAGGTCCCGAAAACTACCAAAAATAGTAAATTGTGCTACAATTAAGGAAACTGGAAAAATGAAAGAAACAATGGTGGGGGTCCAAGTGGAATAGGTGGGTGGCCACCAATATCCTCCTAGATCAGCATCATATTCATTTTGTATGGATTCTTTCCACTCATCATGAGAAGCAACTCATTTAAAGGAAGTATGTTCAAGGTTAGCAAATAAATTCAATTCACAATCATATGAAACATCCATTTCATCTACAACACCTAAATTTGAATAATTTACATCACCTCCATCTTATTTATCTTGTTGCACTTTTGGTTTCATTCCTTCCAACTTCATCAAGATGAACACTCTCAAGTGTCTTCATGACCCACTTTGGAACTTTTAATGAGGTTTTGGGTTGCTCAATTGGTGGTGCTTCATGCTCTTCAATATTCAATCTTCCAATCCTCTCAATCACATAATCCAATTGAAACTCCTATTCTGGTGAAGTGGCAGAAAATTCTTCTCAAGAGGAATATGGTGATACAAAAGGAGATTCCAAAAATTGATTGAAAACAAAGACCCCCA
Organism: Pseudotsuga menziesii; assembly: GCA_001517045.1. NCBI lineage: Eukaryota > Viridiplantae > Streptophyta > Pinopsida > Pinales > Pinaceae > Pseudotsuga > Pseudotsuga menziesii. Next base: position 715,355 of record LPNX010325543.1, on the reverse strand, counting down.
CTCAATATGTGCAATATTAATTTCAAATTCATGATAACATGTCTTTACATGGGTAAATTTATCTAGATGATCAAGCTGCCTCTCCATAGACTTATCAAAGTTTATTAATTTCAAGAAAAATAACATTTCTATACATGAAAAACTTTTTTTTACCTCATCATAGAGATGATATGCCTTGGTAGATACACTTTTGTCTCCTTGCACCAATCATGTTTCTTTGTTCCTTTGGAATTAGGGCATACTAGGTGGAACTAAATACCACAAGATGTCTCACCAAAGGGATGTGGCCATACCACATTTTATATGAGTCATGTTGAAAAGAACATGAGTTGGAATTATATTTCTCAAATAGACCACACAAAGAATGAAATAACTCCAAAACATTCATTTCAAATTTTTGAAAAATAACATGGAGCACACCATATTCAGGAGTGTCCCATTCATTCTTTTTGCTACGCCATTCTGTCGAAAATTATATCGAATAACAGTTTGATGCATAATACCATGTTGATGAAGAAAGTCTTCAAATTCATTAGAGGCATATTCTTTTCCATTATCACTATGAAGAGTTCCAATATGAGATTGTGCTTCACTTTCAATCCATACATGAAAGTTTTTAAATGTTTCAAATGCCTCAAATTTTTGCTTCAATAAATAAACCCAACACATCTTGGTGTAATAATCAATGAAAGTCATGAGATATTTATTACCATTTTCATAAGTAATAGGTAGGGGGGCACACAAGTCAGAGTGTGTCAACTCTAATTTTATCCATTCTCTAGAATGTGAATAATGGAAAATTTACTTAATATTTTTTCCAAGAATGCAAGCATCACATTGTTTCAATTTATTTGGAATTGTGGGAAAACTAGTGACATTATTCTTCTTTTAAAATTAAGACTATACCCCCACGATGGTTTCCCCTCCCTCACGAGGAAAACTTCTTAATGGTCATGCGAGAGAAAAATTGGAGGTCTTCCCTCCCATCATGGAAGATGGATCCCACAATGCACAAGGATTCAAATGTTGGTAGTTTCATTATGGAAATTTGTGGCATATCCTCACCCTTTTGTCGGATATATAGCATCCAGAATCTCCCCTCGATGACATCTTTTTCAATCATGAGAGCTTGTCTCTCCAGTACCTCATAGATATTCTGGTTCAGAGCCCACATTTTAGGCATAATCATGACAAGATTCGACACTCTCTTCTTTGATATGATGGTCAAAAAAGAAAGACATAACATGAAGGAGAAGCTGGTACAACACTTACATATTCCTGGTTGGATCTCCTTTGCCTTTGAATTGTGTCATTCATTATATGCAGAGCTTCATTTTCATTTCCAAATGGTTTGCATGAACAGGTTGGCCCACAAAATTCAAAGCAAGCCCAAAAAGTCACACATGCCTATAGCTCTAGAGGATTAAAGAAGGGAAAATGCATCCTTCTATGGAATGGTTAAGTATCTTATGCAAGAACTCATCTAGCATATGGAGGATAGAATTGGTATACATTGTGAAGTCCCAATAGTTGAGGATCTTAAAGAGGACCTGGGATGAATGGAGGATGACCACTGAAATATTTGCACCGAATAAACAATATATACAAATACCTTGGCCCTACTCCAACAAACTAAAATTCTCCTGGGTTGTTCCATTGTCAATAGATCCTATGGTTTAATTGGAGAGGAGAAAGATGACCTCAATCTCTTGGCCAAGATCGAGCATTTAGATAATCGTTCACAACAAATAATTAAAGACCAACATGAATCGGATGAGAAGCTCAACGCTATTGCACGTGAGCTCACTAGTAAAGTTTTTCAATGGAATGTCCCTCCAACTCATTCTATGCTCATTTATTGTAGGCATCTGAACACAGAGCACACCAACAAGGAACCTACAAATGCATAAGATGATGAATCCAAAGTAGCTCTAATAATTACCATCTTAGATGAATCCTAATCTACTTTTCTGCTACTTTTTCAAATGTCCTCAGTGTAAGTCTCATAAGTCAAGTCATTTTATGATATGAACTGAGTTGCTTGTTATTTTTTGGTCAAAAGACCCAACCTTTTGGGCATTATGTCTTTTATTTTAGTATCATGTTCTTTACAAACAATGGTAGAATTCCTAGCTATAATATTAAGACCTTGGCTTTCTTTAGTAGTAACAATCAAAACTGCAAGTTAATCTTTGAATTTTGGAGAGGTGATCGGTTTGGATTTCCCTCTAGTAGACCAGTCACCTAAGCAACTAAGCAACTGTAACTCCCTTTTAATAATATAATTCTCTTGATTGTTAAAAAACAAAGAAACAAAGACTAGCATAATTTATATTCCCATATCTAGCTTTCCACAAAAAGATGGATGTTAACGTACATTCATCATGGGGAGAGATGTTTGAAATTTTTTGTATCCTTGTAGTTGACCCATTCAACTCCAACAATTCCTCATCTTCACATCTAGTCATGGTGACTTGGTTGTCAGAGGATCTCCTCATTTCAACTTACTCATCTAATATGTGGATGAAATGGCCTTGATGTTAAACATGCGCCACAAGAGAACAAATTTTTTTGCAATAGGTATCCAACCAATACTATCTCAATATTATCTTAAAATTTACATTTTCACATTTAAGTGATTTTTTCTCATATTTATGTTTAAAAAATACAAAAAGAATATTTTGATATATTAATTTTTTTACACCAAATCTTTTTAAAATTAGAAAAAATCTCAATTATAAAATAAGACACAAAATTAGGAAACTTGGATTCTTTTTTCAAACATTCACAAATTTGGGAAAATGATCATTTTAACATGTAATCATCAATAATATAATTAAAAAAGATCGTTAACAAGAAAATTAAAAGAAGAAAGATGTTTTAAAAGATCTCATTCGTAAAAAGTCACCCATTTTATTTATTTTCAAAAGAATATTACAATAATCTAAAGAAGTAAGTATCTTATTATACCTTCTTACAGGCAGTGTATATTGTCATCGATTTGCATTGACTGATATTAGTTTTCCAGTTGATTGAATTGTTTTTCACATTTTCCATATGTAATACATTACGCATCATTTTTATTTATTTCTTATTTCAGATGATGCGAGCTAACACATTCACGGTCTTATTGTCGAGCCGACGACGATCATATTTCTAATGCTAGTATTAAAAATCCATCTACCTATCATGCTACCTACACTGCTGCAGCCACTGCTCCACCACCTGCCCCACCGCCTTCTGCAACATATCCTTCCGTCACAACCACTGCTCCACTACCTTCAGCGTAGTCGATGCTCCACCGCCTTCTTCAACACATCCTCCTTTGTTAGTTATCCATTCTCCACTGCTTTCACCACTCCGCCTGGCCTGAGCTTAAAAAACATGTATGTTTGGTTCATCCAACGGACCAACAGCAACCTCAACCATTGACTTTGCTGTTGGCACCAAACTTACATGTTTGTTAAAGATGGCCCTCTGCCTGAAGCAAACTAACACAAGCTTATCATTTTGACTTCTCTTTGCTTTGTAAGGGATTTGCCATTTTTCACAACAATTTTTCTTATATTCATGGCCAAGCTTTCTTTCAGTTTATTGCTCCTGTGTCATGTAAATTGAAGCTACATTTGCAAATGGATTTGAACGGTCATGTCCTATGATGAATTGTTTCACCTTTGGATTTGGGCTCACCTCCTAGCTGGTTTTGGATCCCATTATATCGCAATATGTAAGTTTTAGCTCAATCTTTTTCATTTTCTGCAAGTTTTTTTTTAGCAATTTGAGCAAATCATAGGTCATGAATAAAAAATGAAAAGCAGCATAAGCCAAAATAATCAACAAATCTATGATTGCATACTCCATGAAATTATGATTTTGGTGGCTCCAATAAAATGTATAAAATTCAAATAGGGTCGATACTGTCTTCCTTGTCTGCTTCTACAGCTATTTAGTCCAAGTTGTGGTCCTTGAGTCCCTGATTGTTGTTTGCACCATAACATAGGAATAAAATGAGGACACAACTACCATAGCCATGCCCAAAGGAGTTGAAATAAATGATAAATATCAGATAAAAGAGGATGTACATGCCTGATGTTATTTTTGGTTCAGCTCTGTTCCTCTCAAGAAAACAAATCCATAATTCCTTGGTCCATTACTGCATGCCTCAACTGAGTGGTTGACTTCTGTCAGTGTGCAAGTGTTACGCCTGCATGGTCTATTGAATAGCTACTCATAAACTTCTTTCCTTTTAGTCCATGACCACCTAGATGTTACCATTGTGGTAGTGTGGCAAAAAGGCTATGCCAGTGTGTTCCTATGCATTGCATGTTGAACCTTATTCCAACATTGCCAATGTTTAACCCTGTAGTGTTGTCTGCATGCGACTGCCTTGCATGTCGAGGCCTGTGTTTTCCTTACATGTCAAGGTATCTATGTTATGCATGTGTCTGCCTTACATGTCGAGGTTCGTGTGTGATTTGAAAAACACTTGTAATCCTGGGTGTAATTGATTTCTTCTCTTACGTGTGCATGGGAAACCCTAGGACCTGGTCGTTCCATGCAAGAAATTTATTTTAGATTCATTCCATACCTCAATTTTTGCATTTTGATCCAATTTTAAATATTGCACCAAACTAAATGATCTATGTACTTCTGCCTCACAAATTGCGTTAAATTTCTATCCATATTTTGCACTTCAAGTTGGGATTCTGTGTGTTTGTCCCCTTAATTTGAGTTGATTTGTCTGCAACAAAAATTCATAGATCCATAATATGTTCCATAAGGGTTTAGAAACATGCCTTTGTGAAGATTATGTAGTATCCTTTGTATGGCGGTGGTGTTTCCTTAGAATGATCTTCCCATAAACCTTTACCTTTGCACCTCCACTTGCAGTTATGATCTAACATGAGCTTGTGCTGATGATTTTGTACTTTTGTTAAATTCAGATGCTACGATTTTTGCAAATGAAGTAACTGTTGAACAACTGCACAATTTTGTTTCGATTGTTGTTCCCAATTTACTGACAACAAACAAGCAGAGCAAGGTAACATGGGAACTATGGGAAATAACAACGCTTGCTCAATACAGATGAAGGTACCCACGAGTTGAACAATTGCAGAAGAATATAGTCAAGTGTAGAAGCAACTTGGCTAGGATGGATCTGACCACCTAGACCCACCGGCTACCCACTTGTTCATCGTTTTTTTACACGGCAAAAATCACATTTTCAAACTTCAAGTAGGTACAATGCACTTTATCGTTTTTTACCATTTTCAAGTTTCACAGCTTACAACTATAATTCATGCATGCAAACAACAGTTGTTGATGAGGTTAATGAATGGAAACTGCAGATGCCATCTGTTGTATCCGAAACAATAACAGTGTACGTGTATTCCACTGGGTCATTTTTGTCGTGCCATTTATCAGTTATCCTAACTTTTTTATTTTTATTTTTTTTAAACTTTTTATTGATTCACAAGATTGTATATCTCTACTCCATTTGAATATATAGAAGGAATTCCACGTTAAAAATATAAAATGTAGTGGCATACCTCCAAGTAAATCTCAAAACTTGAAACAACAAATTTTCAACATTTCAAATAATTACATATGTCTGTTTTCATAGGTTTAAAAGTATTTGTTTCCATTTACACAACTTATATTTAACGTATTTCCTATGCATGATAGTGTGCTTGGAACTTAGCATTGAACTTATTTTTAGCGGACTTCTTCTGCAACACGCAAAAAGATTCCCAAAATGGATATGTTTCCCTCTCACGATCTCAACAATATCCAATAAAGCATAAATAAGAAGCAATCAAATTGTCTTCAAGTTTTTTTTCCAGTCGAAAAAAGCAGTTCCTTGTTATTCTATTGAATCAAAGGTAATCTTGTACATCAGCAGATACTGTCCATACCTCAATGGGTCCAACAGATCAGTATAAAACATTACAAAGACAGTACAAACCAGAAATATAACAATACCCAAGATGTTAAAAATACAATCAGCACCTAGGTATCAATACATGTAAAGGTCCTCTCATAAGTGAGCAATATATACATCAGTCAGAGAAATGTCCATAAAGAACATAACAAGAGCCCAGACATCTTATCCAAGCAGGTAAGTGACCCTCAGAATTCCTGAAACTGCTGCTCAGCATAACCAGAAATAGCACAATAAAAACCATGTGACAACCAGAAATAGCACAATAAAAACCATGTGACAAATAACTGAAGTAGAATGAGCAAATTCTAAAAACACTGGATTGAGTCTTCCCCAATAAACTCATCATCATATGATTCAGTAAGTATAAGATAACCAGGAGCCAAATTGTCTTCAAGTTGTAGGTAGGCAGGTATGGGATGCAACACAACCTTGTTTGTAACGAAATTTTGAATATAGAAAAAACATACAAAAGTAAACTTGTTATATTTAAAAAATTAAGTGAATGAATAATTAAATAAGCACTATAATGGTGTGGAGAGACACTTTTTACCATTTAGGTGGGTGAGATGTTTACATATATTGACTCTCTTTCTCTCTACATACACAATTTTAAGTAACAATTAAAATTTCAAAATATAATTTTAATTAACAATTAAAATTAAAAAACATAATTTTAATTAACAATTAAAATTTAAAAAATAATATATATTAAATTTAGAAAACACAAATACAATTACTATATTTATTTATTTTTAAATAAAAATAAAATAATATTTATAATGCTAAAAAAAAAATGTTTAAATCATATTGATACTTTTATTTGTTGTTTGTAGTGAATGAGTTTGTGATTCTATAATAATATGCTATAGATGTAACATTAATAAATTAAATTAAGTTAAATTGAAAAATATTGACTTACTAAAAATGAAAAACTAAAAAGCCTAAAAATATGATTATTATAATAAAACTAGTGTGAATCTATCAAGAGTGGAAATTGATCAAATCTCTTTAGCTATAAACATTTCCTTAAAAAATTTCACTCTAAAAATGTTTCACCTTAAGGGATTTAATCTCTTTTGACATTTGGTAGAACCATAGTTAAAATTAATCTATGCTAATAATATTTCAAATCTCTCAAAATAATTAGATTGGTGTCCACCCTAATCAAAGGATGTCATTGATTTCGAAGGCCTTTTCAAAGTTTCATTCCCAATCTTCTAGAGAATCTATGTAATACCCCCAATTTTACCCTTGTAATGTATTCAATTAAATTATGTAAATCATGTAAATATGCTAGTTTGGATTGCTAGTGCGGATCTAAAGTCCAAGGCCAGGCTAGTAAATGGATAGGCATATGTGATATAAATATCGTTATTTGGACCATATGGTTAGCTTGTCATGCTAACTCAAAATATATGTAAATATTATGTGGATAAATAATAAAATGGCCCAATAGTGGTTGTGTAAAGAGTACCAAAGGGGCTATGATTCCACCATATGGGAAGAGGAAAGGGGGCCTAAGGGAAACTAATCCTTTTCCAACAAGTGTCAACCCAAGATCTCACTCAAAATTCTTCCATGGTCCTTGAATAAGCCAAATATCTCCTTTTTTTACTATTTTCCAATTATTGAATGCATGTGTGAAGTTGGTGGGATAAGTCACTTCATGTAGTTATTGAAGCATGGGGTTGACTATACTTTTAGATAGTTTTGTGAAGTCAAAAGTTAGTATGCAACAGTCAGGAATCATTTCTTCCAATGTCATAATTATTGTCATTTGTCTTTTCACCATTTTCTCATATCCATGGGAGTCAACCCTCATTCTCTCATTTTTGCATGCAAATATAGATTATGTAGAGCTCTCATTGTTGTTCTTAACCTTTAACAACTGTGTATAACCCATAATTTCGAATTTGGAGCTAGGACAACAGATTTGGAAGGGGAAAATCATGGTTGTAGGTGAGCAAAGAGGTTGGGAAAGCTATTAACCCTTAACCCTTGAGTTGTGTTGTTGTTACATGCTTGGAAAGCCATATATTGAGGTTGCAGCTGGTTCTCCAACATCATTAGTAGGTTGGTCTTCTTCTATGCACATAGATGAAGCACTCAAAAAGACGGATCTCCCAAGAAAACCATGGTTCAGTGAAGGGGATTCCTGAGCCAAGCATTAGGGGAGTTTTGAGGTAAAAAATGGGCCTCAAAACAAAAATTGTACCATTAAAATTCATTTATAAGAATCTATAGGATTCAAGATGATGATGTTAACCGTAAGGGTAAAATTTGTATAAAAAAATAGAGGGAAAATGAAAAACTACTTTTTTCTTATCGTATTTTTGGAACATCTTTTTATCTATTAACCCAAATTTCGAGTTTGGGGACTCGTTTGATGCAGAATTACCCATACCCACATTGCATACTTCTAAGGTACCCACATTACCCAAAAATTGATAATTTCAATAAAGAAAACGTAATTTAATATTAAAATACATTTTTTTTTGAAATTTTCATTTGTGGGTGTTATGGGTAGCTCAGAAGTATGTAGTGTGAGTATGGGTTGGATGCAGAATCAACGAGTCCCCAAACTCGAAATTTGGGTTAAGGGATAAGGGGATGTGCTAAAAATATGATAAGAAAACATATTTTTTTCTTTTTCCCCTCCGAAATTTAGAATTTTTATTTTATTATTATAACTCTTTTTTTATTATTTCCCTTACAAGGCCTATTTTAGACCTCAAAACTACCCTAATGAAGGGTATTGTGTCGGACAGGTATTGTAAGCCAATGGTGTGAGATCTTAGTGAGATCCCCATAGAGCTCTGTACGAGAGTTTGGCTAAGCATAGAGAGAAGAATGGGTTGTGGGACGAGAGAGAAAGAAGCTTGTAGTTGTTTCCTTCTACTCGGTGGCGGAATCGAGGAAATATGGAAATTGCCATCCCGCATCCCGCATGTGGAATAGGCCGCTGCGGAAAGGAAATCTGCAGGGAACATAATTTATAGAAGGACGTTTCCACATCCCGCATACCACATGCAGAATAGATCATTGCGGAAAGGAAATTTGTGGAAATAGAGATTTGCGAAGCCGCATCCTGCATCCCTCATCCCACAAGTTGCGAAAACGAGAGTTGTGGAAGGAAATTTGCGGGGAACATAATTTATGGAAGGATGTTTCCGCATTCGGCATCCTGCATCTCGCAAGTTGCGGAAAGGAGAGTTGCGGAAGGAAATTCAACCTGTTAACAGAGGTCTTGGGAAGATTTGTTCCTTCAGGCCATCACCAATCCGATAATCTAAGCCCCATAACGTAATATAGAATGCATTGAACTTAAAAACATACACAAATGTGTAAAACATGCAATATATATATATATAGCGGAAGCAAATACATTCATCAAAGCATCCAACATGTTCATCACAATTCATTAAACAAAATACAGTTGCAGAGATTACACACAAGAAATACTTATCTTGAAAGAAGCTTGTCCCACAACCAGCTATGTCGTTGCAACGTTCCACCCAACCATAGGCCAGTGCGCTCATCAATATCTCACCAACACTGCCACCCTTGAGTTGGGCATGATTCCCACAAGGAATAAGGAACACTAGCAGGCTCACACATAGCCAAGGATACAACAAAACTCAGCCAAGCAAACACAGTTGGGTTTATCAAGTTGCAAACAACAAGCCAATATACTGCTGGGTTTATCAGAATACAGTCAGTCAAGCCAATGTTCACATTAATGACCATCCAAGCCAACTAAAAAATGGCTTTATCAGGCTACAAAGGAGCTGGAAAGCTTGAACTACTAATTTAGTGAGCTCAACCACCGAGCTATGGACACCTACACTAGATCGGGCTTGCCTCCTAAGACATCTACACACCCAACAAAAGGAAGCATCCCCTTATGTGCTACACAACCCCTCAGGCTATGCCTTCCATTCCAGTGTTTTTCAGGGTGTGCAAAGAAGAAAACCAACCCCTCTAGATCTATTTGTGAGGTTCCTTCCTACACTAGGTTTATCAAGCTAGTTTAGACCCAATTCCACTCCAAACCAATTTAGACCCAAGCAAAAATATGCACACACAACAAACCACAATGTCAACACAACAAAACAGGCTTCCACTCACTCTCTGACAGAGGATACCATTGCACAACAACACTGAGGAAACCATAGATTACCACTCTTTCTAATAAATTCGAGTGATCTCCACTGCTCATTCATTCAGCAAACAAAGGAGACCCTGAACCTTTGTGTGACTAAGGATGGTAACAGCAGGTGAACAACCCAGAACAAAACATGGTTCTACAAGCAGGACAAATGCACATCGTGCATGAACAGAATGGAATAGAGAATGATCAGAAAAATGGACCACAACGTTTCGGTGAGAGCCATATGATGGACTGGGCATCCACAATGAGGAGTAAACAAAACTGAAAACATGAAGGATGGATGATCAAAAACATCATGTCGCTCTCCAAAACGTGAGGGAAGATGAAAACATGAATGCATGAGGGAATGGGCATACATTTTTGGGTGTTTTATTTTGACATATGGCTTTTCCCCAATGGCTCAAGGTTAAACATCCCCCCCCTCATCCTTAGGAAATCATGCCCCTATCTCATTATTTGTTGCATTGACATAGCTGGTTGTGGGTTTTTAATCAAATTGCATATTTATATGATGTCCAAAACTATAATGTGTCGGCTAGCACAAAATACGCATCTATTTTAATTGCCGAAATATAAAACACTAAATCAATGGTGGGGATTTTTACTTTAGCTCCACACCATTATCAATTACAATATTACATAATATATATTTAATGCTAACGGGGTAAAAACTGGGGTGTTACATTCCCCTCCTCCTTCAATAGCACTGTCCTCAGTGCTTTACAAGATTGAACAAAAATGCTATGCTAGTACCGCCCTCAGTGCTCCACATAATTGAACAAAAATGGATGTGCCAATCGCATGGCATCCTCATGTAGCATCTTCAGGACCGTAGTGCTCCCATTGAACCTTCACTTGCCCTATGGATCGGTTCCAAAGCATTGTGACCTTCCTATCAAGGATGCGCATTGGCTCGATTTGGAATTCTCCCTCGAGTTCCACCTGAATCACATCCCAATTTATCACATGGTTAGGATCATGTACATATCTCTTAAGCAATGAAACATAAAAAAAATTATGATCCCTAGTGCTAGTAGGAAATGCAAGTCTATATGCAACTGGCCCTATTCTTTCAAGCACTTCAAACAACCCATGGTATCTAGGTGACATCTTGGCACAACTTCCAAGCCTCAAGGAACTCTTCTTTTCCCTCACTTTGAGGTAAACATGATCCCCAACACTGAACTCTCTATTCACCCTATGCTTATTTGCATAGATTTTCTGTCTGTTCCAGGTTGCTTTCAGATTATGCCTAATCTTTACAGCCTCCTGCTCCATCTCCTTGAGAAAGTCTAGACCAAGCACAACCCTGTTCACCAGATTATCCCAAGTCACTGGTGTCCTACACCTCCTTCCATACAAAGCTTCATAGGGGACTCATCCCCAAGGATGCTTGTTGTCCATTGTTATAAGCAAACTCTACCAAGTGTAAATAATCTTCCCACTTGGTTGGTTTTTCCATCACATACATGCGAAGCATGTCTTCAAGCACTTGATTTACTCTCTCTGTCTACCCATTAGTCTGAGGATGGTAGGCAGTGTTGAAATTCAACTTTGTACCCAAATATGCAAACATTCCCTTCCAAAATTGGAAGTGAACTTGACATCTCTGTCAAAGACTATTGCCTTAGGAAATCCATGCAATTTGAAAATCTCCTTCATGAATATCTTTGCAATGTCATCAGTCTTATGTGTAGACTTAACCGGTATAAAATGTGCTTCCTTTGTCAACTTGTCCACCAACCATGATGGAATCATGTTGTCTCTAAGTCATTGGAAATCCTATAATAAAATCCATGGAAATAACTTCCCATTTCCATTCTGGAACTGGAAAAGGTTGCAACAACCCTGTTGGGTGTTGATGCTCAACCTTCACCTACTGACATTTCATGCACCTTGAAATTTATTCATCCATGTCCTTTTTCATTCCTGGCCAAAAGTACTACTTTCTAGCTGTAGCAATTGTCTTCTGATATCGTGGGTGACCATAATATGGAGCTTGATGGATCTCATCCATAAAAACCCTCCTCAAATCTGCTACATTTGGAATATAAATTATGTTTTTATAAGTAATAAGTCCATATTCTTCTAATTTATATCCTTCACACTTCTTTTCAAGGCTTTGTGTAACACCCCAATTTTGACCCCATTTGCATTAAATGTATATGATGGATATATTGTAATTCATCATGGTGTGGAGCTAAAGGCAAAAGCCCCACTATCAATTTAATGTTTTATGTTCCGACGATTAAAATTGTTGCCAATGGTATTTCGTGCTAGCCAGCACATTATAATTTTGGTATCATGTAAATATGCAATTTAATTCAAAACCCCAACCAACTATGTCAATGCAACAAATAATGAGATGGGGGCATGATTTCCTAAGGATAAGGAGGGGGGAATATTTAACCTTTGGGGCCAATGGGGAAAATCCAAATGTCAATGGGAGAACCCATCAAACAATCAACTACCTTTCTTGTCTCATTCACCCAATCATTTAATTCTGCCAGAAATTGGTTGAAGTAGTTTTTGCATGGTGATGGGAAGAGTATGTGTAGGAAATTCGAATTTAGGGGCAAGAAAATACCCAAAATGCATGCCCATTTGGACATACACCCACGTTTTCCATTTTTCCTCAACATTCTCCTTCACGTGGGCTTCCTTCATGCAGCTAAAGCTTCCTGTGTGTTCATCCTTCACTTTGGGAATCATTTTCCTCATTTTTTTGCATGCTCAAAAATTAGTTTTGGTATTGTTCAGTAAGTGGGCAAGGAAGATTTACGTTTTCCTGTATTTTCATGGATTATCCAATGGATGGGAACCGTTTTTACCTTGATGAGGGGCCAAGAACCTAGATTCATGTTTTGGGGTTTATAGCAGTCGTTTTGGCTCCCATATTTCCATAGTCGCCTTCAGAAATCAGAAATACAATTTGGGTTTTTATAGAGGTCAATTTTGGCTCTATGGTCCCATTAAACTATTGTTGAGATCATATTTCTCTCCTTGGTGTTTTTCTCCATCTGTAAATCCGTTTTTTGGGTTTCCCAACATTTTTCTAAGGACTAGCAATTGGTATTTTGTTGTATGTGCACCCTTTCCTTGGTATGAGTTGTTATGCTCCTTGATTTGGTCTGAATCTAGCTAGGAGTGGAAGAGGTAAATTGCTTGATAAATCTAGTGCATGAGGAACCTCACTGAGGGATCTTGTGGGTTGATTATTCCTTACTGCACATCCTGAATAGTACTTGAAGGGAATGCATAGCCTAAGGGACTGTATAGTAGAGAAGGGGATGATTCCTTGTGTTGGGTGTGTATGTGTTGGGAAAGCCAAGTCAGATCTTGTGTAGGTGTCCATAGCTCTATGGTTGAGCTCACTAGCTTAGCAACCATGCCTTTCCATCCCTTTGGCAGCCTGATAAACCCAAACATATCTTTGGCTTGGTTGAGTTTTAACATATCTTTGGCTATGTGTGAGCCTACTTAGTTTCCTTATTCCTTATGGGAATCATGCCCAACTCAGGGGTGGTAGTGTTGCTGAGAGATTAAGGAGAACATTGGCCTATGGTTGGGTGGAACGTTGCAGCAACATAGCTTGTTGCAGGACAATCTTCTTCATAACATAAGTATTCTTGTGTTTAAATCTCTGCATTTACATTTGATAATGAATTACAATGAACATGTGAATGAATGGAATGGATTTGCTTCTGTTGTGTGTTAAATATTTATGCATCTTTGCATGTTATTACTTCAATGCATTTCATTTTATGTTCATGGAGCTAGTTTCCCGAGTAGATAGTATTATGGTAGAGTCCTCTTTGCCGGTCGAAGGGTTGGGGACATTACACTTTGTTGCTGCAACTTGTCCTTGACCTAGGCATACAGTTCATCTTCGGCAACATGATTAACAATCTGCTACCTCAACTCCTATTGGCAAATACTAATGGATGCCACATGCATTTCCTGCACCTTCCTGCTTAGTGCATTAGATACCTTATTCTCTTTTCCCTTTATGTGCTTGATTTCAAAATCAAACTCACATAGAAACTCCAGCCATCTAGCTTTCCTAGCATTTAGAGTAGGCTGATCAAACAAATGCTTCAGACCACAATGGTTTGTCCTTAGCTCAAATCTTCTTCCCATCAAGTAATTCCTCCACATCTTGAGAGCATGTACTATGCCTATAAGATCCAGATCATGAGTGGCATAGTTCTTCTCATGCTCCTTCAACTTTCTTGACTCATAACATATTACGTGGTTGTCTTGCATAAGAAATCCTCCAAGTCCTTGATAGCATGCATCAGTACACACCACAAAATATTTCTTTGAGTCTGCAAATTTCAAGACTAGTGCACTTGTGAGAAGATTCTTCAACTGTTGGAAGCTTTCTTCACAGCTCGATGTCCATTCAAACTTTATCCCCTTCCTTTAAAAAGAAGTGATAGCACGTGCAACCTTGGAGAATCCTTCAATGAATCTCCTGTAGTATCCTGCAAGTCCCATAAAATATCTTACATCTGTCGCATTTCTTGGAGTAGGCCAATTCATAATGGATTCAATCTTGTTAGGGTCCACAGATATACCCTCTTCTGAGATAGTGTGACCCAAATACTGAATTCTATATTTATAGAAGTCACACTTGCTCAACTTTTCATACAATTGATGCTTCCTGAGCAATTGTAATGTCAATCTCAAATGTCCGTCATGCTCTTCCTCATTATTAGAATAAATAAGGATGTCATCAAGGAAAACAAGAACAAACTTGTCAAAATACCTGCTCAAGACACTATTCATAAGGCACATAAATGTAGCTGGTGCATTTGTGAGACCAAATGGTACCACTACAAACTCATAATGTCCATACCTTGTTCTAAAGGTTATCTTATGAATGTCTTCATCCTTGATTCTCACCTGATGGTAATCAGACCTCAAGTCATTTTTGGAAAATACCTTTGCTCCTCTCATTTGATCAAAGAGGTCATCAATTCTAGGCAAAGGATATTTATTCTTCACCGTGACTTTGTTCAGTTATCTGTAATCAATACACAACCTGAATGTACCATATTTCTTCTTCACAAACAGAATTGGTGCTCCCCAAGGAGACACACTCGGCCTGATATACTTCTTCTCCAACAACTCTTGCAGTTGCATCTTCAACTCTATCATTTTTGGTGTACTCATTATGTAGGGTGCCTTGGACACTGTTGCTGCTCCTGGCACAAGCTCAATTGTGAAATCAATGTCTCTCTTTGGAGGAAGCCCTGGAATCTCATTAGGAAAAACATCCCTGAATTCCTACAACACATGAAATTCCTCCAACCTAGGAGTTTCATTCTTTGTTTCCTCCACAATATGAGTTGCATAAAATTGGCAACCTTTCCTACAAAACTTCTTCAACTGCATTGCTGAAATCTTCCTCACAGAAATCACCTTTGGAATGCCTCTTACAACTCTTGGGTTCCCTTCTTCATCGATGCATTCAAAATTCTTATTATAACAGTCAAGATTTACCTTGTGAGTTCTAACCAATCCATTCCAACAAGAACATCATAGGAACCAAGTGGTAGAACATTCAGATCTACACAAGTGACCAATCCATTCATCACCAATTGAAATTTCTCTACCACTTCACTAACCTTTCTCTTAGTTCCAGTGGCTAGCTAAACTAACCAAGATTTTCTATGCTTTACTTTCTTAAAAACACAGATATCCACTACTCTAGGAGTAATGTAACTATGAGTAGAACCAGGGTCAATCAAAATAGAAACAGATTGCTCAACAATATTACCTGCAACTTCAACCACAGTTGACTGGTGATCTTCTTGGCGGTCCTCCAGTGTTGCATAAATACTAGGGACGGCCCTTGCTACTTGAACCACTGTTTCTTACTCTTGAATGTTGTAAGCTAGCCTTGCATTCTCATTCTCAAGTGGGAAATTCCTACGTATGTCGGGTCCTCCACATTTCCAACATTGGAGTGGTTCTCTATTCTGTTGTGGATCTCTTGGATTTTCTCCCACCACTCTAGCTGGTTGCTTCTCAACTTGGGATGGCTGGTTCTGTTGATTCCTAGAGTTAGAAGGTTTGAAACCTTTCTTCCTTTGATTATAATTCTCATTATTCTTGTCCTTCCATGTCTTATGATAATAAGGTTTGACTTTTCTTTTCTCATAGCAATACTTAGCTTTCCTTAATGCTTCTTCCAGAATTCTAGGTTCATAAAACTCAATTCTATCTTTGTAAGACTGAGGCAATCCACTCAGGAAATGTTGGATTTTTACTTTTTCATCTTTGATGTACCTGACATACCTCGACAACTCCAAGAACTTGTTTGCATACTCTTCCATGGTCTCTTATCCCAATCTTAGCTCTTGGAATTCTTTGATATTATCATCATAGTACCTGTCAGAGAGGAGGTACTTCTGCTTGAAATAATTCTAGAACTGTTTCCACACAATATTCCTTTCATTGATATTTTTCACTTTCTTGAAGTGCTCCCACCATATGGATGCTCTTCCAGTCAAATTGAAGATGGCTACTCTAGCCTTCATATTTCTAAAGTAGTCTTGGACTTGGAAATATTTCCTCGTCCCAAGAAGCCAAGCTTCAGCTTCTTAACCATTCTTTATCTCACCATTGAAGGTAGGAGGACTTTCCTTCTTAAATTCATCACGTGAATGTTTCTGGTAGCACCTCTTTCTCTTATTCTCATGAGAAGAAGAACTTGAAGCACCAGTGGACCCTTCAGAGTCAGATGACCCACTAGGAGATATCTTTCTTCTTCTAGCAGTGCTCTTACTTCCTTTTAGTATCATTGTCTGGTCCCCAAAGTTCATCCGCCTCTAAATGTATGTCAAAATTTGTAGCATGGTTGCATTTAGTTGATTTTGCTCCTCCATAGGCTTAACCAATCTTTCATTATCTGCCCTGTAACTTTTCATCTCCACCCTTAGGCTTCTCATCGTGGCTGCAAAATCTAGGGGAGTATCTTGAAACCTCCTCCCATTAGACTCTGTCTCAATATTTCCAACTCGGACATTTCCCCCCATAGCATCTTCCTCGTATTCATTGGGGTTCTTTGAATCATCACACATGTCGGTTCTCATGGCTTAGCCAAACCAAATTTACTGAACTGCACTATCTGGAATGCTGCCCTTTGAAGGTGACTATAATTCTGCAAAATGTGTTAATAAACAAAATTGTTAGCTGCATAATAAAATAAGAAGTAAAAATCATTTACCAACATCTCTATTAATTGTTCAACTTGGCCCATCAAGGCCAAATGTTGCAACCCGCAGCTCTGATACCACACTGTCACATCCCCTCCTGTAAACTAGAGAGAGAACACAACCATAACTACTCACTTTGATTGTTGCAGGAGCATCCAACTTGAAGTTCATTGCATTTGTATGTATTTTGATGGATTCTCGATTTTGCAGAGATCTATAGATGCATGGATTCATCTTGCGTTCACTCTATTCAAGGCTGAGTATAAATTCTCTAACTTCCCAACAGCAGAGAAATTGATTCTGTCAGTGATCAATTCAACGATCTACGAAAAAATATCTCAGAGGCGATCGAACGACGGAGAAAGATCGCGACGGAAATCAACGGCTGAGAATCAACCCGCAAGAATCAACGGTGCATAAATCTTGAGTTTGTGGAATCGAGGAAATATGGAAATTGCGATCCCGCATCCCTCATCCTACATGCAGAATAGACCGCTGTAGAAAGGAAAGTTGTAGAAGGAAATCTGTGGGGAACATAATTTATAGAAGGACGTTTCCGCATCCCGCAAGAGAAATAGATCGTTGCGGAAAGGAAAGTCACGGAAATAGAGATCTGCAAAGCTGCATCCCGCATCCCACAAGTTGCGGAAAGGAGAGTTGCAAAAGGGAAATATGCAGGGAATGGAATTTACAGAAGGATGTTTCCGCATCCCTCATCCCACATACCGCAAGTTGTGGAAGGAAATTCAATGTGTTAATAGAAGTCTTGGGCAGATTTGTTCATCCAGGCCATCACCAATCCGGAAATCTAATCCCCATAACATAATATAGAATGCATTGAACTTAAAAACATACACAGATGTGTAAAACATGCAATATATATATAGGGGAAGCAAATACATTCATCAAAGCATTCAACATGTTCATCACAATTCATTAAACAAAATACAGTTGCAAATATTACACACTAGAAATACTTATCTTGAAATAATCTTGTCCCGCAACTAGCTACGTCGCTACAACATTCCACCCAACCATAGTCCAGTACGCTCATCAATCTATCAGTAGCATTGCCACCCCCGAGATGGGCATGATTCCCACAAGGAATAAGGAACACTAGCAGGCTCACACATAGCTAAGGATACAACAAAACTCATCCAAGCCAACATAGTTGATTTTATCAGGCTACAAACAACAAGCCAATATATTGCTTGGTTTATCAGACTACAGTCAGTCAAGTCAACGTTCACATTAAGGACCAGCCAAGCCAACTAACATATGGGTTTATCAAGCTGCAAAGGAGATGGAAAGCTTGAACTGCTAAGCTAGTGAGCTCAACCACCGAGCTATGGACACCTACACTAGATTGGGCTTGGATCCTAAAACATCTACACACCCAATACAAGGAAGCATCCCCTTCTATGCTACATAGTCCCTCAGGATATGCCTTCCATTCCAGTGTTGTTCAAGGTGTGCAAAGAAGAAAACCAACCCCTCTAGATCTATTTGTGAGGTTCCTTCCTACACTAGGTTTATCAAGCTAGTTTAGACCCAATTCCACTCCAAACCAGTTCAGAACAAGGAAAAAATATGCACACACAACAAACCACAATGTCAACACAGCAAAACAGGATTCCACTCACTCTGTGATATAGGAGACCATTGCACAATGACACTGGGGAAACCACAAATGACCACTCTTTCTCATAAAATCGAGTGATCTCCATTGCTCATTCGTTTAGCAAAAAAAGGAGACCCCGAACCTTTGCACGGTTGAGGATGGTAACAACAGGCGAACAACCCAGAACAAAACATGGTTCTGCAAGCAGGACGAATGCACAACATGCATGAACATAATGGAATAGAGAATGATAAAAAAAATGGACCACAACATTTCGGTGAGATCCAGATGATGGACTGGGCATGCACAATGAGGAGTAAAAAAAACTGAAAATGTAAAGGATGGATGATCAAAAACGTCATGCCGCTCTCCAAAATGTGAGGGAAGATGAAAATGTGAATGCATGAGGGAATGTGCATACGTTTTTGGGTGTTTTCTTTTGACACATGGATTTTCCCCAATGGATCAAGGTTAAACATTCCCCCCCATCATCCTTAGTAAATCATGCCCCTATCTCATTATTTGTTGCATTGACATAGCTGGTTGTGTGTTTTTAATTAAATTGCATATTTATATGATGTCCAAAACTATAATGTGTTGGCTAGCACAAAATACCATTGGCATCGATTTTAATTGCTGAAACATAAAACACTAAATCAATGGTGGGGATTTTTCCTTTAGCTCCACAACATGATCAATTATTATATTACATCATATATATTTAATGCAAACAGAGTCAAAACTGGGGTGTTACATGTACGGTTGACTACCGGGTCTCAGATATACTAGAGATCACGACTTCAAACTGTACTGTTATACAAATTCAGACTGGGCAGGAAGTTTCTTAGATAGAAAGAGCACTTCGAGTCGATGTTTCAATCTTGGGTCAACCATGATCTCCTGGCTAAGTGGGAAGTAGTCTAGTGTTTCTCTCAGCACTGCAGAAGCAAAATATATTGCAGCTTGTTCCACTATTTGTGAAGCTATATGGCTTCAGAAGTTGTTATCAGGTTTATTCGATCTGGAGATGGATGCCACTGTGATTCTTTGTCATAAAGAAATCTGCATGAATATGACATAGAATGGAGTAGTATTAATGATACTATGGTATTCTGGTCACATCAAGTAGCTAAGTTGGGATTGATCATCCTTAGACTTGATCTCGCAATTCTAAAAGGAAGGATCGTCTTAAATGTCGATCTTGAGACTTGATCCCATAATTCCGAAAGGAAGGATCATATAAGATGTTAGATGGTGGACTTGATTCCATAATTCTAGAAAGGAAGGAGCGTCTAAGATATTAGTTGATGGACTTGATCCTGTAAATCCAAAAGGAAGAAACGTTTTGGATGTTGATTATTGGACTTGATCCTGAAATTGTGAAAGGAAGGATCATCTAAAATGTTGGTTAGTGATCCTATAATTCCTAAAGGAAAAGATCACTCATGTTGGACTAGATCCCGTATTTTCGAAAGGAAGGATTGTCCTATGTATGTATGTGTTAGTTGTGATCATTATTGGTGGCTCCGTAAATACTTGATCTCATAATTCTGAAAGGAAGGATTTCCTGAGTACCACAAATGTGTTTTCCATGATCCCATAATTCCAAAAGGAAAGGATCACCCGTGTTGTCCATGATCCCATTATTCTGAAAGGAAGGATCATGTTGTTCATTGATACACCTGCCTAACTATGTTTCCATAGATGATGTTACTCCAACATTTAGCTATTGATGATGATGTTCTTATACATGTCACATGTTGTTTTTGTTGTTCCAGCTTTATGTTGATGATCCAGCCTTGTGTTGTCATTGTTGATGTTATTCTAACTTTATGTTGATGATATAGCCTCGTGGTGTTGTTGTTGATGTTATTCCATGTTTATGTTGATGATCCAACCTTGTGTTGTTGTTGATGTATCAGTTTTTATACTGAATATGTTGATACTTCAACTCTGTACTGATGATGATGATGATGATGATGATGATGTTCCAACATTTCTATGTTGATGCATATGATGATGATGGTATGATATCTATGTTGCAGACCATGATGCTCTAGTTCCATGTTGCAAGTGATGATGCTCCAGTTCCATGCTACAGATGATGATCCAGTTCCATGTTGTATATGATGATGCTCCAGTTCCATGATGCAGATGATGATGATCCATTTCCATGTTGTAGATGATGATGCTACAGTTCTGTGTTGTAGACAATGATGTTGTTCAAAACTTCCAATGATCTAAAGATGTACCATACAATGTTCCAAAAGATGTTGTTGATGATGCATCCTCCTCCCTCCTTCTGATGATGTTGTGTAGAGACATACCAGATGTTGTTGTTGTTAGTAGAATACCCTTCTTGTTAAGGAGTGTTTAAATAATGTAACTGCGAAGAATATTCTACTTGAACTTTAAATTATTATTATTATTATTATTCCTCCTTCGGGAGAAGTCACTAATGTAAAAGGTCATGTAAATGTCAAGAGGTAAACCCCCTATTGTAATTCACTTCAATAATACCCAGGAAAGGTTAATATAAATATTCTTTTGAGTTTTTCTAGGTAGGTCAGCCCAGTTAAGTTAAAATATTAGTTAGGATATTAATATAAATAGGGAGGTTCCCTCCCTCATTTATACACACTAACTCACTCATGTATTACATGAGAGAGAGAAAGAGGAAGGACATAGAAGGAGGAGGAGAAGTGTCTTTAGTATTTTGTCTCTTATGATAGGGTTTGGTCTCTCTCTCTCTCTCTTATGAGACCTTGTTCTGTGGGAATCGCATTATGGTAATCTATATTGAAGAAGTTTTGTTGGGTTTTTCTATTTTGGGTTTCCTAGGGTAAATTGTTGTGTATCTTGTGATTTTGTTTCTTTCATAGATTCTATTTATGTTGTTATTGTGAAATTATATTAAATTCTCATGAAGTTAGGACTTGATCTAGAGAAACGCATAAAGATTAACACATTCCAAGTAAAAACTAGGGGTATTACAACAATTACTTCTCATTTCTCATGAAATTATAGTTGAACCAAGTTGTATGATGAACTCTCAGAGAAACACCGCAATATTGTACAAAAATATCATATGGCATATACAACATAAAATGTGGAAATTATATAGCCATCACAACCATAAAACAATTGATAGTTGAAAGAAATTTTCATAAACCTCATGGAGAATACAAGAACCCCAGATGATCCTATACATCAGAAATGTGTCACATGGGTAGTCTTTACAACCAAACTGAAATATGTAAGAACTATGCAATAGATCTTATTACGAATACAAAAACCCTAGATGGTCGCATACACCAAAAAATGTGTTTGCAAAGATAAGCATTAACTTACGAGAGAAGATGGTTGTTTATTACATTAAATTATAAATAGAAGAAGGTGGCATTATATGATATTTTATTACATTACATTCCTTCTTAATTACAACTTCAACCATTCTAGATAAAGTGGCAAATAGGTTTGAACTTTGCTACTATCAAGGATAAGTTGTAGAGGGGAACAATGTAGAATGAACAGAGATAACAATATCAATATGCTTAAGATAGGAAGGAACAACGAAATCAAGTTGTCCCACAACTCTTCACAAATAACCATATGGATAAAATGAAGTAAAAAAAGATATAATATGCACAAAAGAAATTCCAAGAGTAAAACATATAATGATCATGATAAGCCCATAATGTTAACCAACATACATGACATGATACATGAACGATAGAGGAACACGAAAGATGATAGGTATTTTACACAAACAAGGATTAGTAAGACTATACAAATAATAAGCAAAATATGGATGTAAAAGAAATTGATATCACTTAAATATGGTAAAATATTTCCATCAAGAACCTAGGTTTGCTAGCACTTAAAAGATGGGATCAATCTCTTTTATTTTTCTTAAGTTGTTGGTCATGGTTGGATACCTCCGGGTTAAAGTTTTTAAAAGTGTGGTCAGGTTTTTGCTAGGCCATGTCAAGTTGAGTGTAATAGTGTGTTCCAATGTTGATTTTTCCCTATTGAGTCTAGAATAGCATTCCTGATCCATATCTTCTTCTCCTTGTCATCTCACCATAACTGCTAAACTTCTATAGGAACTTAATCCTTTATCCATGACAGAATGGCTCAACCATTACATCTGATCAAGTGGGAACACATCCCTCTATCACATTAGAATGGATTCTCAGTCCTGGACTGATTTTTCCTGGTAACTGACTAGGCACCTCCATTCCCAGAATGGCAATTGCCCTTACATCTATCCTACTTGACAGAATGGCCAACACTCATATATGACATGGAAGGAACCAATCCTCTCACCATGACAGAATGGCTCAGCACTTACATCTGACCATGGAAGGAACCAATCCTCTCACCATGTCAGAATGGCTAGGGGTCTCATCACTTTCCCTTGGAGGAAACCTCGATCTGGAGAACACCAAGATTCTCCCTGAAGTACTCGAACTTCAGCCTAGCCAATGGCTTTGTCAATACATCAGCTATCTATTCCTCCGTCGCAACATACTGGAGCTTCACTGCTCCCCTCTGCACCATATCCTTGATATAGTGATACTTGATCTTGATATGCTTCGACATGTCATGGAACACTAGATTCTATGACAACTTTAAGTAACTTTGGTTGTCACAATGTATACAAGTAGCATCCAACTGGATATCAAATAAACCAGACAGTAGCTTCCTTAGCCATACTGCCTCACAATTAGCTGAACAAGCTACGACATACTCTGCTTCAGCTGTACTCAGTTCCACACAGGATTGCTTCCTGCTAAACCAAAAGATCACACCTGATCCAATACTGAAGCAACACCCTGAAGTGCTCTTCCTATCGATGGCACTGCCTGCCCAATCTGAATTAACATAACCCTCCAGGTTAATCTTCTGATTCGCATCGTACTTGAGCCCATAATCAACTGTACCCTTCAGGTACCTCAAAATATGCTTTGCAGCAATCAAGTGAACATGTCTTGGATCTGTTAGGAATTGGCTCAAGGTGTTCACAACAAAGCAAATATCTGGTCTCATGTTCGTCAGGTACATCAAGGACCCAATCATCTGACGATACATCGTAGCATCAACCGACTCTGATGAAGCATCGTTCAATAGCTTTAGGTTTGATGCCATAGGTGTGGCCATAGCCTTGCAGTCCATCATCCCAAACCTCTTCAGGATCTCTACTGCATACTTCCCTTGTCCAAGGAAGATTCCATCCACGCTCTGCCACACCTCCATACCTAGAAAATTATGCATCATCTCCAAGTCCTTCATTTCAAACTTGGTAGCAAGCTTTATTTTTGTATCAGCAATCAACCCATCCATTCCTGTCACAAATAGATCATCTACATATAGTAGAAGCATCACTGGGTTGCCATCTTCAACCTTGTATCAAAGGTTGGAATCTGCTTTACTCTGGATAGAAAGATGTCAATTCTGCCGTACCAGGTCCTGGGTGCCTGTTTCAAACCGTATGGGATTTCTTCAATATTCACACATGAGACTCCCTGTCATGGGTCTCAAAGCCGAGTGGCTGCTCTACATACACTTCCTCTTCCACTAAACCATTCAAGAAAGCAGTCTTGACATCCATCTGGTGTATCTTCCATTTCATCACTGCAGCCAGAGCAAGTACCGATCTGATGGAAGTGTATCTGGCTACATGAGCAAATGTTTCTTCATAATCTATTCCTTCTTTCTGAGAGAAACCACAAGCCACAAATCTTTCTTTATATTTTTCAATGCTACCGTCTGCAGCATGTTTGATCTTGTAGATCCATTTGGAAGTTACAACTGACTTCCCTTCTGGTCTTGGAACAATATCCCAAACATCATTCTTCATGATTGATTGATACTTTTCGATCATAGCATCCTTCCATTCTTTCCGTATTGCCGCTTCTTCATAACTGGAAGGTTCTTTATCAATGAAATCACATAGTAAAGCTACATACTCGGAGCAGGATATGGTCCTCTTTATTTCTCTGTGATTCTCTTCTGGAGCCCCATATCTTTCTGCACCTTGGATAATTTCATGTACCCAAGCAGGTTTCCTCTTATGAGGATTCTTCTCCAGAGGTGGATCTACAGGTCTTTGTGGTTCTTCAAAATCTTGATCTTCTTCTTGAGTTTCTTCATTCATGGTTGTATCATGAATTCTGGGTGCTTCTGCTTCTTCAGGTTCTTCAGTAGGTCTTGTTCTGGATTTGTTGTAAGTTGTGTCTTCATCAAATGTCACATCCCTGCTGATGTCATTCTTCTTGTGTCCTGGGAAATATATTCTGTAAGCCTTCGAGCTTTCAGAGTATCCCACAAATATACCCTTCTTTCCTGAAGGATCTAATTTTGTTCTCTTTTCTTTTGGAATGTGTATGTATACAGGATAGCCGAATATTCTGAGATGGATGACTTCTAGTTTATTAGCGGAGAAGAATTCTTCAGGAGTCTTATTCTTGAGTACTCTATGTGGAGTACGGTTCTGTACATACACCGCTGTTCTGGCAGCTTCAGCCCAAATATGCATAGGAAGATCTTGATCATTAACCATAGCTCTTGCAGCTTCCATGATAGTTCTGTTCTTCCGTTCCACAATCCCATTCTGTTGTGGATTATAAGGAGTGGAAAACTCCCTCTTCATCCTTGATTCTTTGCATAGCTCTTTGAATTCATTCGAAGTGAATTCTATGCCATTGTATGATCGAAAAGTCTTGATCTTCTTTTCAGTGTGGTTCTCGATTAAGGCTTTGAATTCCTTGAATTTGCTGAATACTTCATCTTTGTTCTTCACGAAGTAAACCTATGTATTCCTAGATAAATCATCAATAAGAGAAACATAATATGCATACCCTCTTAGTGAGCTTGATGACATAGGACTGCATACATCGGAGTGGATGATTTCTAGGATTCCTTTGGCTTTGCTTTCGCTGCTAGGAAATGTCTTCTTTGTATTCTTTCCTTTCGTACATCCTTTGCAGAACCCATCTTGTTTTGCTTGGAATTCTGGAAGACCTTCAACAACTTTGCTTGCAATTGGCAGTGCTTTGTAATGCACATGTGCAAGCCTTCTATGCCAAAGTTAGGCTTGGCTCTACTATGTCATGGACCAATGCTTGTTTTGGATGGCCCTTTAATTTGTACAATCCTCCTTCTTGTTCTCCAATCACCACCGCATCATCGATAGTCTTTCCTTTTGGCCACATGATGACTTGACCATCTATGAATGCAACCCTCATTCCTTTTGCATCTAGTGCAGATATGGAGAGGAGGTTCTTCTTGAGTCCTGGCACAAACAAAACTTCCTTCACTGTTATAGACTTTCTAGAGTCTAGCTTATAGGAGGATTCCCCACTACCTTTTTATTGGATACTGGTAGTCATCTCGTAGCTTCACCTTGTGATGTGATTCATGTTCTGAAAGTTTCACAAAGGATTCCTTGAATGCGGTCATAAAGTTTGGAAGCCCCACTGTCTATAAGCCAATCAGTGCTTCCATGAGTAATGTTTCCCGTAAGAGAGGAAATCAAAACATATTCATCTTCACTGGAAGAACTTTCACTTTCATATCTGGTTCTTTTCTTGGATGGTTCATCATCCTCTGCAGCATGAGCATGATGTCTTCTCTTGTTCCCCTTATTATTATGAGAGTGAACCTTATTCTTAGGAAAGTATTTTGCAAAGTGTCCTCTTTCATAAAATGTATAACATCTTATTTTAGATAGGCCCCTTCTACTGTTATCTCTATGATGAGGATCCTTACCTTTGGAGTGATGAGATCTTCTTCTGCCTTTCTTGGAATGAACTGTGAGAGCTTGATCTTCACTTCCTATCTTCTCTTCTCAAGCTGCTATCAGAGATTCTTCTTGAGAACATTCTTCCCATAGTTTTCTGAATTTGACTAACTTCTTTCTGGCACAGATTCCCTGGATGAATGAATCCCATGACCTAGGAAGGCCATTCAGTGTTGTCATCACAATTTTTGCATTCTCCACTTCTTCATCTACAGCTCCTAATTGTTCCTTGATCTGAGAAACCCTTGTGAAGTAAGACTGGATGGTCTTTGCATTCTGAATCTTCACATTCTTCAGTTGGTTCCTCAAGTTCATCTTCCAATTTATGTTCTTCCCTTCAAACAAATTGGTTAGGGCATCAAACATAGCTTTAGGTGTCTTGAGAGAGGACACCTATGGGATAAGGTGATCCTTGATAGAATCAGCAATGATCCTCTTTTCCATAACCAATTTCCTCTTTTGCAAGGCCTTTGCCTCATCTCCCTCTGGAACTGGAATCTCCTCATGGATGTAGGAGTCCAACTCATTTTCTTCCAAGACCAGGGAGATCCTATACTTCCAGGCTCGGAAGTTATCAGCTCCCTCAAGATTTTCATCAAGCTTGGTATGATGAGACATCTTAAACTGAGAACCTCGAATGGAAATACAAAAGATTTAGATCTTACTAGGTCAATATTTTAGATTTGTATTTGGAGCTGAAATCCTGCAGTACTGGTTCAGGAGCAAATTAGGGTTTTGCTTTTCCAGAGTTCTGTCCACCCAAATGCATTGAAATTTATCCCTAACTTCGATTTTGGGGAGGAGATCAATCCAGGCCTAGGCTCACTGAAAAATTCCTCTTCTATGAAAATCCCTAATTTTCGGCAGCAGTGTCGGGTCCAAAACTGAAAAACCTCAGAATTGGATTTTGCTTTGACAAAAAGATGCACCCTAGGGAGGAGAGTTATTACACCCTACTTTTGCTGAAAATATGTGGAGAGAGATCCAAAAAATAGGAAGCCCTAGTTTCCGCAACTACATAGTGTCTTCTTCTCAGGTTAGCTCTGATACCATGTTAGTTTTTCAACATTAAGCTAGCATTATTAGGATCTTTAACTGAGAGAATAACAAGTACAACAATCAAACACAAGAGACAATGAACACAGTGTTTTTCCTCGAGGAAACCATAAATGGAGAAAACCCTGCAAATTCCTCAGAGATAGAATCAACACCAAAATAGTAAAAGCCCAAAACAGTAAGTGATCTCTCGACATCAGTAACCTTCTTCTTATCTAGCCCCAGTGTCTTCTCCTTCCTCAACTATGCGCTACACTTGAGTGTGTTTGTGATGTATGTTAAATAGAGAGTCCAACTCTCTATTTATACTAATCTCGGCATGACTAAAACCCTACTAGGGCCGACCTCTACTAGGAGAGTCTAATAACCCTAGTGCCCCGGAACTGCGGGGACTTTAACCCTTAGACAATAAGAGGGTTACCCACAATGACTTGACATGAATTGTTTACATTATTGATCCTCCCGATCAGAACATCGGGGCATGACAACACGACTCAATTACATTATAGCTACATCCCGAAATAAACATCGGGTTACAATACATAATATACATAGATGAATACATTTCGAAGTTACAAATACATCAACAATTATCACCAGCCCGAAAATTTCTGTCATAACCATCAGTTAGAGAGAGTGTGTCAAGTTCTAGGTTACTAATGTAAGGAACCCAACTGTTTCTGAAATATCATAGGTGACTATGGTCAGAATTGAAGGTCGAAGCATAGACATGGAGTCAAGTCACCAAGAAGAAACCCAATAAAAGTGGATCTTTGGTGCACTACAAGCCTCGCGACACAAGTTTGTTGGAAGTTGTTTCTACTTCCCATCACTTTTTTCAATCACGCAAGATGCCTCAGGTTTTGTGAGAAGCTGAGGCAATACCAAAAGAAAATAGAAAATGATTTTGTGCTAAATTTCGATGGAAATAAAACAAGGATAGGGTCATTAGAGATGAATGTAAATGCAAACACCATAGCGGCTGCTATAAAGATACCAAGTCGGGGACAAGAGTGGTTCAAAGAAACTAAATTTAAGATAACTGAGTGTGATCATTTCCTTAGGGATGAGCTACAAGGGAGCATAACTGGTAAATTGATTTCCCAGAGCATGGTTGACCAAACTATATGGGGACCTTTTGTTGGTAATCCAAAAATATTTCACCTGTGAAGGTCATTTTGACACTATATATTAGTACCATTTCAACTTTTTGCTTCATTTTGTAGGGAAGAAACCTCTGTACATGCCCTTCTATATATTCAGAATCTTGGGGAAAATGGTGTACAAAGCACAGTCAAAGGGCTTTGAGATTGACTACAATATTTTTCATTTTGGCCTAATCAAATTGTTGATGCTTGAGGAGTTGCAGAAAATGGGAAGGGGGTGGAACACCTTCCTCTTCTTGGTTGGGTATGACCTAGATATCATGACACCATCACCAAGGAAAATCATCCCAAATAGAGAAAAGAATAAGAAGGGAGTCAAAATTGAGACATTTGTTAGCATCAAGGAAAGCCCACCTAAACCTGGCAAAAACCCAAATGACAAAGGAAAAAAGGAAGGAAATAAAGGATGAGACCTCCACTAGAACATAAAAGAAGACAACCAGGAAAAACAAGGGTTCAAGACTCAGAAGGAAAAGAAAAAGATAAAAATAGAGGAAGTAAATGAAATATTGAATACAATAGAAGAGATGTCGGCAGCAATTAAAAAGGAGTAAGACACTGGTTAAAAATAAGGAATTTATGGGGAATAAGTTAGAATTTACACCATAAATAGTTGATAAGGAAGTGGTTAGAAGGACTTGGACTAGGTCTATTGCTACAAGTATGATTTACATAGGTAAGCAAGCTCCTGCAGCTACAACTGAAACCCTACCTAAAACTTGTCAATTCCCCATTCTATTAGATGAAGAAGAAGAACTTCAAGATATCCCTATTTCTCCCACACACCCATAAGATGAGGAACCAACAAAAATCTTACCTAATTACCCGTCTAAACCTGCTTATAAAGAGAACGAAGCTCCACCTTTTACACACAAGGATGAAAATAAGTCATAGATTGATCGGTTGAAGGCAAAGCTCCAAAAACAAAAGAAGAAAACCTATAGATTAAAGAGAAAAGTAGAATGTATAGGGGGAAGATGATAAAAGAATTACATATATTAGAGGGAATGCTATATGATAATAAGAGGAAGTTAGTAATAGGTTTTTCCCTCAAAAAATAGGTAAAAATATATATATAAAATAAACACCTCATTACAAGCTGAGAATAGGAAACTCAAAGAAGAGCCACAACTTGTCAAAGGGGGATAAATGTCAGGAAGTAGCTTCAAACTCTTAACTGAAGCAGCTTTTTAAAAAGAATGACACATTTCTTATTTCTAAATCATAGTTTGACTGGATATAGACAATCCTCTTTTCATTTTGGATAGTTAAGTTTCTTAAAACAAACCCTACTTTGAGAAATGGGTGCATATATTCATAGTATACATATATTAACAAAAAGAGAAGCGAAGTCAGCAAGAGGGGAAAGGCATTCTTGGAAAACTTTGTGGGAGCATGCATGGATGAATATCAAGTGAAAAAGAAAACAGAATGGCAGTTTTGTGAACCTTCAAGAGGGAAACTAAATATGTAGGTATGAAGTCTAAATTTTTGGTGATTTCCAAAACTTCTCTAGTGTCTACAGTACAAAAACGGGAAATGCACTACATAATTTCTGGAAAACGTAGTTTTGCAATACTAAAGGCCATAATAAAATGGGAAGTCCTAGTGAAATTGAGTTCATATTATGTTTTTATTTATGTGGATTTAGTCATAAAGGAAGGGGTAGCAACATGCACAAGTTGGTATGCTCATTTGCATACAAAGACAGTTCATATTCACAAACCCTAATTCTAGATGTAACTAGGGTTTGATGTAACTTCATTTTGGAGAAAAGAATGAGGCATCATTTGGTTGGGTGGTATGTTATATATTTCAAATTACCTCACTGGTCCTTCAACAAGCATGGATTCCAGTAAAAAAAATAAGTTGGAGATTTATTCAAGATTTTGCATAGTCTTAGTAACTTTTGTAGCACCAATGGTGTAAAACAAAGACAAGTGCTACAGGAGTTCTGGAAAACGTAGTTTTGCAACACCATAGGCAAAAAATGAATAAGAAACACTACAGAAGTTTTCAATGTTGCTCCAGCTCAGCTTATAAGTCAAAGTTTGACTTTTATATGGACAGATTGACACCAAGCAGTATAAAAGGCATGTTTATAAATTTTTCTTCCTTCGAAGTAATTAAGGATTCTTAGTTAGAGTTAAGTCCCTAAAATAAGGGAATGATTAATGTAGGTTATTTGTAACAATTCCTAAAGGTTATAGTTAGTTTGCTTATGTGTCACAAGTTATGTAATTGTTTTCTATTTTTGGAAGTGAGATTGAGGCTCGAATTTATAACTGGAAAACAAAGCTCTTTCTCTATATATGGGATGAAAAATACTTGTTCAGGGTTGATACCCAAGAGAAGAGAGACTACTATGTGATGTAAATCTGATTTTGCGGACATTATTAAAAGATTTGGATCATGAACTATTGAAGAGATCACAGAGATTCATGTGTTATTATTCTGCAATCTATAACATTTCTCATGTGTAAGTCTATTTATTTTTTCACTTTCCATATTGTTTATATTTTATGCATTCAGGTGAGAGTATATGAGTTGTATTTCATAATTTATGCTCTAATTAATTAGACTTGAATGTTATCACTTATTCCTTCTAAAATTAATGTTGAATTCACCCATGCTAGGTTCTCAATGTTAATGGGTTGTTTTTCTTTTTCAACTTTCATCATTGAAATCCTAAGATTGTCTACAAATATGATACCTACCCTACCCTTTTGATAAATTTCATGCTTGTTTCCAAGTTGTTTGAAAATATCTCCATCATTTTCACTCCATTCCCAATGGTCCTCCTCTAAATGTGTCATCCAATAAAATGTTCAACAAAACCCTATAATTGCCTATAGATGTGACCTCTGTTTAGTTGGTAATCCTTATTTGAAGAATCATTAGTCTACAAAATATTTGAGACAACTCTCTCTAGTTGGAAAGGTCAAAGTCCAAGCTAAAGTAGGTTTGAAAAGGTTACCTTGGAAAATTTCTCCCATGTCCGTAGGAATTTTTTGAGGGATAACATCTTGGCGTCGTTGTCGGGGAACGAAGGAGAAATTCTTCCCTGGAATGACAAACTGAAGAAAATCTGATTTGGAGCAAAAAAAAATCTAGATACCAAAATTGGATGAATTTTGCTCTGGCGAATTCATTGTTCGATAAGGAAAGGTGATTCCACTAGAGAACCCTAGCTCCAAGAAGAGTACATAGAAGAGGGAATCGAACCCCTGGTCCCCTAGAGTTTGTCCAAGATCCAAAAAGAATTTTCAGAAAAGTGAAAGGAAAGCTCCAAGAAAGTACTTCTCAAATTCAAAGGTATTTTTCCTTACCAAAAGAAAAAAAAATTGTCTTGAAAATATTCCTTTTGAGTTGAATTTTGAAACATCATTGTTAAGGAAAAAATATAAAACAGGCCTAGCTAAAATTGTGCTTGATAAGAAATAGTTTCAAACCTATATGTTAGATTCTCTTTGGGAAAACTTCAAAGTTTTGAAGAAAAATAGTCATTTTCCTTCTTTAGAGAAATTCAAGATGATAATAAGAACAAGGGACTTGAACTTGAAATATTCCTAGTCAAAAGATTTCCTCAAATACCTATTGTTTCTCCACAATTTCAAAATAATCCTTAAGCACCCCCTATAATGATAACTTCTAGGTTTGCTCCACTTTCTTTACCTACTGCATTGCATGATCTTCCTCAAAATGATGCTCAGAGAATGGTATTATTTGATGGATAAGGGGGCATTACTACACAACGACATCTAGATAAGTTCAGTGATTTCATAGATTTAGAGAAATTTGACGATGATGATGTTAATATGAGGTTATTGGCTCAAAGTTTTTCTGGGGAAGTTAAAAAGTGGTTTAGATGGATTCAAGCAGGGAGTATACATATTTATAATGAGTTTGAGACAAATTTCCTCAAAAGGTGGGAGGACAAAAAGAACCTTTTGTAGATCCTAAATCAGTATAATAATTTGAAAAGGAACAATGCAGAGTCTATTTAGGAGTTTTCCACTAGATTCATGAAACTTTACAATCCAATCCCAGTTGATATCAAGCCTCCTGTTGGAGCTACCAAATTGCATTATGTATATGCCTTTTAAAGTGATTTTGCATTGTTTCTAAGGGAAAGGAAGTATACAACTCTTCCTAATATGTTGAGGGATGTTGAATAAGTATAAGCAAAACCTATGGAATCAAGTAAAATGAAGCATAAAGTGGAAATTGAAAGTAAGAAGGTTAAATAAGAAGGTCATTCTTCTACTTCCTAGTGCATGGATGCTAAGTTTGACATGATGATGAGAACAATGGAGATATTAGTGGACAGACTCTCCTGAGAAAACAAGCCTACTGTTAGATAATAACATGAACCTCAAATCAGAAATCCCAACTTTAGGAGGCCTCTCATTCCTTATATAATACAAAGGGACCAAAGGATTCCGGCATGCCAAAGAAACCAAGTTGACCAACAAATTAGACCCCCTTTTCCTGAAAATTATGTTGAAGATGAAGATGTAGAATCACCTGATGATCATATACATCTATTTTACCAATCTGAACCCCATGTCTATTTGGAAAAGGAGGAATACAATAGGTCTATTCAAGAATCAAATTTTGATATGCTTCCCATGGAGTCAGATTTAGAACAATATCAAAAGGGATATTAGAATGCAATGATTGACTTTCAAAGGAGATATAAACTAAAAAACAAGAATGTTGGTATCAATGAAAGTAAAACTCTTGTTAATCAGCCCACAACTAGTTACAAAAAGCAAGAAGCCACTAAAAAGGACAATCCAAAGAATGATGCCCCCAAGAAAGCTCCATAAGGGAAGAAATATACCAATGTTAAAATACAAAAAAAATCTCAGTTGTATTTTAGCCTTGAGAATGAAGTCTCTAAAATTAAAATTTCAATTACCTCTAATGAACTATTGAAGAATACTGAGTACAAGAATCAAATTTTCAAAATGGTGAAAGGATATTAAGAAGAGCAACAACTTGACACCTTAGAAATTCATGATGATGATCCCACCATTGTTTTGGTCCAAAGATAGAGGATATTGATGAATATGTACCTCCATTTTATATCAACTTGAATGTACATGATATGATCCTCCATAATGTAATTTTGGATTCAGGGGCATCACATAATCTTAAAGTTTGGGATTGGACATTACTAGACCTTATAAATACTTGTTCTCATTTGATTCCAGAAAAGTAATATGTTTGGGTTTGATTAAAGATCTGGAGGTGTCATTGACTCAGACTCATGCTAAAAGATTTGTCATGGATGTAGTGGTTGCAGAAATTCCACTTAAATTTGGGATGTTATTGTCTAGGTCTTGGTCATCTAAGTTGAAAGAAACTTTATAAATTGACATGTCATATGATACTATTCCAATGTTTGGTGATAAGAGGAGGTTGTATAGAAAGAAACAATTAGCATATGTGGTCAGCAGTCAAAACAATCTAGAAAATCATCATATATGTGCCCTTGATACATATGTTGGCTTTTTTGTTTTTATTATGATAGATTAGAGGAAATTTCAACTCAAAATGGGCCTCCTAAAAAAAATTAATAAAATAATAGTTAAAATAATAAAATAATATTTATTAATTTTGGAGGAAGAAAAGAAAAAAACTACTTTTTGTTTGTATTTTCGACATATCTCCCCGTGTTTTTACTCAAATTTCGATCGAGATAGCTTCTTGGATGCAAAATTAAATTATGCATCCAACGAGTACCCACTTGACATACTTTTGACGGACCCCGCTACCCCAAAAACAAGAAATACCTAAAAAAATGTGATGATGATGTTATCATCACATTTTTTCAGGTATTTCTTGTTTTGGGGGTAGCGGGCTTCCTCAAAAGTATGTTGAGTGGGTACCCGTTGGATGTAGAATTTAATTCCGCATCCAATGATATTTCCCGATCGAAATTTGAGTAAAAACATGGGGAGATATGTCGAAAATACAAACAAAAAAATAGTTTTTTTATGATACCTATCCCCAAATTTATATTAAA
Source organism: Pseudotsuga menziesii (assembly GCA_001517045.1). Taxonomy (NCBI): domain Eukaryota; kingdom Viridiplantae; phylum Streptophyta; class Pinopsida; order Pinales; family Pinaceae; genus Pseudotsuga; species Pseudotsuga menziesii. Next base: position 680,333 of record LPNX010325543.1, on the reverse strand, counting down.
AAAGTGTTTAAGACCTATATGGTATTTCAAATTTAAAGTAATTTCATTGGCTAACACATGATGACATGGAATTTGAATTAAAGTTAAAAGGCCCATTTTGAGATGAAATTTCCTCTAATGTATGTCATGAAAAACAAGACTCAGATAGTCTTGAAATTTTTGAACAAAATAGTCATCAAAGGTATGAAAAAGAGCAGGTTTTGAAAGATAAACTTGATGTTGAATGTTTGTGGAATATGGAATTCGATGGGGTTGTTAGTAAAGAAGGGGTTGGTGCTAGAATGTGGATAATGTATCTTAGTAATGAATCTAAACTTCATTCTTTTAAATTGCCATTTGAATGCACAAACAATGATGTTGAGTATGAAGCCCTAATCCGAGGACTAAACATCTTGAAATATTTGAAAGCCAAAATAATTGTTATACATGGAGACTCTGAATTAGTTGTGAACCAAGTTAATGGAACCTACCAAATTAAACATCCAAGAATGAGGGAATACTAGAATGAAGTATGGGATTTATTTGGGAATTTCTTCATGGAACATCAAATTTATTTGATTCCAAGGGAACATAATAGTATACATGATACTTTAGCTAAAGCATCTAGCACTTTTAAAATCCCAATTTATCCAAACAGAAAATATGAAATTGAAGTCAGGCATAGGCCTCCAATACCAGATAATGTTAAGTATTGGCAATTTTTAGAGGGTGATCAACAAATAAAGAGTTTTATGGAGTCGACATATGAGTTTTCTAATACTAAAATTGATGGGGAGAACCAAGATGAAGAAAAGGATGGACAAGAAAATAGTGTTGAAGATTGGGATCTTGATCCAGAAGAGTTTTTGAATACTATTGGAGGTAAGGAAAATATTCAATTAAAAAATAATTGCATTCCCAAAGGGTTAGTTCCTTTAGAAAAGTTGTTTGACTATAATGATGTGGCCAAGAATCCCAAAGTCACTCCAGATAGTAATGAGGTGCAAGACTGCAATATTGGTACAGAACATAAACCAAAGATGGTGAAGTTGTCTTAGTCCCTATCCCAAGAAGAGAAAAGTATGTTGAATTAATGAAAGAATTTTTTAATGTGTTTGCTTGGATTTATGAGGATTTGAAAGAGTATGATACATCCATTATTCAACATACTATTCCCATAAATCCTAATGAAAATCCATTCAAACATAAGTTAAGGAGGATGAATCCTAAATTCATGCCCCTCATAGAAAAAGAACTTGAAAGGCTCTTTGGTGCAAAAATCATTGTTTCTCTTGAATTTTCTATATGTGTAGCTAATTTGGTCCCAGTAAGGAACAAGAATGGGGAAAATAGACTATGTGTAGACTTTAGAAATTTGAACAAAGTATCTTTGAAGGACAATTATCCCCTTCCACAAATGGATCACATTTTGAAAAAGGTTGTTGGGGATGAAAAAATATCAATGATAGATGGTTTTTCATGTTAGAACCAGATTAAATTTCACCCATAAGAATAGGAAAAACAACTTTTACTACACCCCGGGGGACCTTTATGTACGCCAAAATTCCTTTTGTTTTGATGAATGAAGGTGCTAAATTTCAAAGGGAAATGGACATAGCATTTGCAGAAGAGAAGGACAAATTTGTGGTTGTCTACATGTGGTTGAAACATCTGAAACGAGTCTTTTTGAAGTGTAGAAAATTTGGTATTTCCCTTAACCCAAATAAGTCTAATTTTGCTATGCGAGAAGGAAGGTTGTTGAGATATATAATATAAAAGGATGACATCAAAATAGATCCAGAAAGGGTGGCTGCAATTCAGAAGATTGGTTTTCTAAGGAGTAAAAAGGTGAGTTAGTCATTTATTGGTACAGTCAATTTTTTGAGGAGGTTTATTCCAAGATTTGTTGATATTTTGAGGTTCATTACCAGTATGCTAAGGAAAGGAAGTGAGATCAAATGGACAACTGAAGTAAATAATTCCTTTAATGATATCAAAAGGGAATTGACTAAAGAACCAATCTTAATCAACCCTCAATTCACTAAAGATTTCATGGTTTTCTCTTTTTCTCCAAAACACACCATTGTTGGAGTGCTCCTACAGAAAAATCAGGACAATGCAAAATATCCCATTATTTTTTTTAGCAAGATATTGAGAGATACAAAGTTGAAATATAAAAATATGGAGAAACATGCATATGCCTTGTTCAAGTCATTGAAACATTTTAGGGTTTATATTCTGCATACTCATGTGGTGGCCTTTGTTCATAATACCATGGTGAAAGACATTTTAACTCAACCTGAGCCAGAGGGGAAAAGAGACAAGTGGATTGTTGTTATTTTGGAATATTACATGGAAATCATACCAATAAAGCTAATTAAAGAACATGTGTTAGCAAATCTAGTGACTGAGTCTAATTGTGATTCTTTGGGGATTAATTTTATTTGCTTCATACCAAACCAATCATCTCTGGAAGTACAGGTACCACAAGATTTTTCTTTCTCTCCTTGGTACAATAATATTGTATATGTTTTGCAGAATCTTCATGCACCACCAAACTAAGAAAAACAAGAGAAAGAGCAGTAAAATTATAATTGACAAAATTGTGAATCATGAATTGTTATCTAGATTGGAAGGATCCAAGAGGAGTCCTATTAAATTGCTTGTTGGAAAATGAAGCTGCTCAAACCATGAAAGAGTTTCATCAGGGTGTCTATGGGGGTCATAATTTTTGGAAAGCCATTGTTAACAAGATTCTAAGAGTTGGTTTTTACTGGCCAACTATGTTTTTAGATGTATATAAAGAGGTTGCAACCTATCGTAAATGGAAAAATTTTTATGGGAAGAAGAATTTGTTACCCTTACCTTTAAAACCAATCTCAGTAGAATCCCCTTTCCAGCAGTGGGGGCTTGAATTCATTGGAGATATTAATACCACATATTCAAGACAAAACAAATGGATTTTGACTACTACACATTAGTTCATGAAGTGGATAGAAGTTGTGCCTACCATAAGAGATACTAAAGTGGTTATTATTAAATTTTTAGAGGAAATTATTATTTCTAGGTTTGGGTTTCCAAGGAGGATCATCACAGATAATTCCCAATATTTCAAATCCAAAAATATGGTTAACTTTCTCCATGACTATCATATCAATTTGAATCATTCTAATGCCTATCATCCTTAGGGGAATCGGTTAGCAGAATCGTCAAATAAAATTTTAGTCAGAATTATCAAAAGGTTGTTGGAAGAAATTGGAAGAAAAAAAAAGGGCATGACACACCAAATTAAAGTATGCACTGTGGGAAGACATAATTAGCAAAAAATTCTACTGGTATATTGTTGTTTTAGTTGGTTGATAGGACAAAGGTTGTTTTCCCTCCCTCTTTAGGATTACCAGCTATGAAATTGCTGCAAGAAGAGGAAGAAGAGCCTAATAATATGCAGAAGAGAATAAATTAGCTAATTGAAATCCATTAGATGAGGGAAGGGCCTATGAAAAATTTCAGCTTCATCAGTAAAAAATGGAAAAAACTTTGATATAAAAATGAAAGTTGATGATTCCCAAGTGAATGATTTGGTTTTGAAGTGGGATTCCAGAAATGAGGATACATCTAAGAAATTTGATCATCTGTGGAAGGGGCCTTACATAACTGTTTCTTTTCAGCGAAACAATGCTTACTTTCTACATGATCTTAATGGTGAAGTGGTTGGTCATGGCCTGGTAAATGGGAGGTTCCTAAAGCACTATGTCACCTGAAGGAAATTAGAAGAGCCACTGGACATATTCATTTTAGTTTATTATTGCAAGTTGCAGGTGTGAATGACATGCTAAAGAACTTGAATTCCGTAGTGAAGGCCCTAAGGTTTGAAGAATGTCATTATTTTATTATTTTCATAAAGATTTCAAAGTTTTTCTATGAAAAAGTGTTGAGGATAGTTTGCTTTAAAGAAGGAATTGTTCTTGGGTTCTTTGCTACGTCACATGGAGGTTACCATCCCCAGTTGGAGCCAATGTTATCACTTAAAAGTTCACAAGTGTAGGATCAGTCTATTTTATTTTTCTTAAGTTTTTGGTCATGGTTGGATACCTTCATGTTAATTTTTTCAGAAGTGTGGTCATGTCAAGTTGAGTGTAATGGTGTTCCAATGTTGATTTTATCCTATTGAGTCTAGACTAAACTTTCCCCATCCATATCTACTTCTCCTTGTCATATCACCATAAGTGCTAAACTTTTGTAGCGAAAAACGACAAATTTCAAGCACAAGTGCTAAAAAAGTATTTAAAAAATCCCATCGCACCAAGCTACAAATTTAAAATATCGCCGCTACAAAAATTTGTAAAGCATGATCATGAGTTGTTAAGGGTGCATTGGTTAATAATGAAGGAAAGGTCATGTCTTCAGTCATTTTCCAAACCAAAAACATGGTGCACCCGCCTTTGTCACTGCCAAACCTTTTCATCATTTCATGAGTCGGTCTCCATGTGTTAGATATCAAGCCTTGTCATTATCACCAGCCCCAAAATTTCTATCATAACCATCAATTAGAGAGTCCATGTCGAGGTCTAGGTTCCAAATTAAAGAACCCAGTTGTTTCTAAAATATCATATGTGTCGATGGTCAGCGTTGAAGGTTGAAGAACATACATGGAGCCAACAATCACCAAGATGAAATCCAAGAAAAGTGGAACTGTGGTGCGCTACGAGCCTTAAGAAATAAGTTTGTTGGACGTTGTTCCTACTTCCTGTCACTTTTTCAATCGTGTAGGTTGCCTCAGGTTTTATGAGAAGATGTGGGGATACCATAAGCAAATAGACAAGGATTTTGTGCTAAATTTCGATGGCAATAAAACAAGGATTGGGCCATTAGAGATGAATGTAAATTCAAACACCATAGTGACCACTTTAGAAATACCAAGGCAGGGAGAAGAGTGGTTGAAAGTAACTAAATTTAAGATGACTGAATGTGATCATTTCCTTGGGAATGAGCACAAGGGATATTACCTAGTAAATGGAGTTCCTAGAGCATGGTTGACCAAACAATATGGGGACCTTTTGCTGGTATTGAAGAAATATTTCACCTGTGAAGGTCATTTTGACACTATATATCAGTACCATTTTAGTATGCTGCTTCATTTTGTAGGGAATAAACCTATGGATATGCCCTTCTATCTCTTTAGAATCCTAGGGAAAATGGTGGAAAAATCACAGTCAAAGGGATTTGAGATTGACTACTCTATTTTTCATTTTGGCATAGTCAAATAGTTGGTGCTGGAGGAGTTGTAGAAAATGGGATGGGGGTGGAACACCTTCCTCTTATTGGTTGGGTATGAACTAGATATAATGACACCATCACCAAGGAAAAGTGTCATGATTGAGACATATGTTAGCACCGAGGAAATCCCACCTAAACCCGGCGAAAACCTAGATGACAAAGGTAAACAGAAGAAAATGAAGGATGAGACATCCACTGGAACATAAAAGAATACAACTAAGGAGGAAAAGGGTTTAGAGACTCAAAAGGTGAAGAAAAATATAAAAATAATGGAGGAAGTATAGGAAACATAAAATAAAATAGAATAGAGGCCAACAGTAATTGAAAAGGAGTTAGACACACAAGTTAGAAAGAAGGAATTTAGGGGGAACAAACTAGAATCTACACCAAAAATAGTTGAGAAGGAAATGGATAGAAGTCCTTGGACTAGGTATGCTACTAGAAGTATGATTTCCATAGGTAAGGAAGCTCCTACGGATACAACTAACACACTACCTAAAACTTGTCAATTACCCATTATGCTAGTTGAATAAGAACAACTTCAACTATGATGACAATGATGATGATGAGGCTTATGACTATGATGATGAGGATGAGGATGATGATGATGATAATGATGGAAATGATGATGAACAATGATGGTGGTGATGATGATGATGATGATGATGATGATGATGATGATGAGGATGATGATGAAGACGATGATGATGAGGAACAACGATGATGAGGAACAATGATGATGATGACGATGATGATGATAGGTTTAGTTGAAACTTTGCTTTGATTTTATTTTCAAGCATTTGCAATGGAATGATGATGATGAAAAATGATGATGATGAGGAGGAGGATGATGACGACGACGACGACGACGACGATGATGATGATGCCGATGATGAGGATGATAAACAAAGATGGTGATGATGATGATGATCACGATGCCTATGACTATGATGACGATGATTATGCTGATGATGGTGATGATTACGATGATGAGGATGATGATGTTGATAATGGCAATGATGATGATGATGAACAATGATGATTACTATGATGATGATGATGACGATGACGATGTTGACGATGACGACAACGACGATGACGATGATGATGATGATGATGATGATGATGATCACAAATAGTATGACTATGATGATGATGACTACGATGATGATTACGATGACGAGGATGATGATGACTATGATGGTGATGATAATGATGATGATTATGATGACAATGATGATGATGAGGATGATGACTATGATGATGATGATGGGGATGAGGATGATGATGATGATGAAGATGAGGAGGATGATGACTATGATGATGAGGATGATGATGAGGAGGAGGAGGAGGAGGAGGAGGAGGAGGATGACGATGACGACGATGACGATGATGATGATGACAATGATGACAATGCTGATGATGAGGATGATGACTATGATGATGATGATGAGGATGATGATGATGATGATGATGACGATGATGATGATGGTGGTGGTGATGATCATGATCATGATGATGAGGATGATGAGGATGATGATGATGATGATGATGATGATGAGGAACAACGATGATGATGATGATGATGCTGATAGGTTTAGTCGAAACTTTGCTTTTATTTTATTTTCAAGCATTTTCAATGGAATGATGATGATGACCATGACGATGTTGATGAACAATGATGATGATGGTGGGGAGGATGATGACAATGATGATGATGATGAGGATGATGACTATGATGATGATGATTATGATGATGAGGAGGATGAAGATGATGATGATGATGATGATGATGATGATAATGACGACGATGATAATAATGATAAACAATGATGGTGATGATGATAATGATGATGTTGAGGAACAATGATGATGATGATGATGATGATAGGTTTGGTTGAAACTTTTCTTTGATTTTATTTTCAATCATTTTCAATAGAATGATGATGATGACCATGAATATGATGACGAGGATGATGAACAATCTGTGATGACTATGATGATGATGATGAGGATGATGATGATGATGACGATGATTATGGTGATGATGATGATGAACAATGATGGCAATGATGATGGTGATGACGATGATGAAAAGGAGCAATGATGATGATGATGAGGAGGAGGAGGATGATGACAATGATGACAATGGTGAGGATGAGGATGAGAACTATGATGATGATGACGAGGATGACTATGATGACGATGATTATGATGAAAGATGAGCCTGAGCTTAGTGCAGGAGCTCAGCCTCCTTTTAGAATGCATTTTTTGTACTTTTCTAATATGATGGAAAATATACTTCATCTTGAATTAATTATCCTTCGAGTTCCTCGTGGGATAAGTCATCTCGATTAATCTTGTGCTCTATTTAGTCTTGTCTGATGTCCTAGGGGGTGAGATGTTGATCAATTGATCTTTTGTGTTTATATGTGTATTAAATATTTTGACGATTTTCAAGATTTAGTAATGAGATTTCGCCCGTTTTCAAGATTTAGTAATCAGTATTTATAGTAATCCATTTGATACTCCATACAGCGTGGCCCCTTTGACATCACATCTATAAAATTTGAAATACAAAGGCTTTTGTAGAGTCCATAGAGCCCGATGCTTTCTTCTTTCTTGATAGTAGCTGTCAATTTCAATTTCTCATGGAACTTGCGTCCAATATTTTGACGTGTCAGCTCGCACAAGCACTCTCTGCATTGTTCTTAGTACACGATTGACGACTTATTAACAGATCTTTATGTATCCCGTTATTTATATATAACAAGCAACCATTCCAAGTTTGATTTGAGGATGATGACAATGATGATGATGAGGATGACTATGATGATGATGATGAGGATGACTATGATGATGATGACTATGATGATGATTATGATGATGATGACTATGATGATGATTATGATGGTGATGATGGTCAGTGTTGGAGGCCTCCCTTACCCTCCACCAGCCATAGGTAAGGAGCCTGAGATCTCATAAGGGAACCCATGGGCCTAAGAAGAAAGTAGTGGTGAACACTATATTGTAAAAATACTCGTACATGTGTGAATACCAAGACATTGTTGAAGAATGTTAGTCATTAAATGAGATAAACATTAGTGAGTAATTGCTGTAAATGTTAGGCATAAGCGTGCATGTGCCTATTTGCGCGTACGCGTTAGTATGCACACACACTCTTATACACGCGTGCGTTCTCATAAAGACATTTGCGTGCACCTGTTACTAGTTAAAAATAACATAGATATGTATTCCTAGGATTTATACCAATTTTCATGGGTTTTCTACAACTGTTCGCACGTTTTGTGCTACTGAAATTTTCCATTTGGCTCACACTCAATCATCAATTGGACACTCTTTGATCTATTGGATACAAGATCACTCTTGGAATCTAACAAACATATTCAGTGGTATTGGAATTTAGTGGATACATTCAAACTACAAGTTTTCATTGCAAGAAGAGATCATTTTGAATAGGTATGGTGAATTGTAAATAATTGTTTTCATTCACAATCTTTTAGATCATTTCATTTATTTATGTTTAATAATATGCCCACAACAATATATCTCTCATAGACAACAATTAATTTCACAAGAAGAACTCCCAACTTCACATCTAAACAAGTCTCATATTCTCCATACAAGATGAAGTATGCAATGTTAACTAATTTACATTTTCACATGAATATATTTTTATTTCATACAATGATGGCATAGATGAATTTATCTCTTGAGACTCTTGGAAATGAAGAATATTTCACTCATCTTCTTGTGACTTCTAATACTTTTTGAACACAAAGGAAGTCATAATCCTATAGATGTAATACCTGCGAACTTGACTCTCTTTAATTGACTAAAATAGAGTATAGAAATGAAACTTTAGTTCGAATATAAAGAGAAACCTTTAATCAATGTTTATGTATTAATGCCAATAATTACCATACTAACATATATGTAATTTAGTTAATTATGTTGTAACGCATCATGTTTCTTATATAATGGAACTAATACCTTATTTGTTGCTTCTTATGTAGGGTAGACCTCATATTTTTGATAAAGAAACTTTTGGAGATGGGAAAATCACGTAACAAAGTAAGAAAAACTAGAAGGAATATTCCAATTGAAAAGGAAAACAAGGTAAGAGAAAAGGCCAGGTTGGCAATGGAGAGAGTGAGACATGGACCATACATTTCCACTGATACTACGACTGATCCTAATAGATTTGATGACATAACAACCTCTACTTCGAGACCATGGGTAAAGCGGTTCCGTCCAACAGACCCAAATCAAATTCCAACATCAAAACAGTCTCCAACCAAAAATCCATCAACGACCCATGTTGAAGCTCTTGAATACATAGGTATATTGAGAGACGCCGAGTATGAACTAGGAGAAATGATTAATTTGCAATCTCTCCAAGAAGACCGCAACCATGTCGAGCACACTCCCAATATGGACCAACATGTGAATGAAGCACCACAACAAAGAATCCCTGGGATTCGTAGCTCATGTCCACCTTCCCTACCTCGACTGTCTAGTGCAAGAAAAAAGAATCCTAGATGTATCCATGTGGATGAAATTTGTATGTCAGGCCTTGAAGGTAAGTTTCCCAAACACACTATCGATTGGCAATGTAGCAAATTAATGAAGGAATATTTTGAATCCAAAGGCGATGCAGGTAAATGTCAATTATTACTATGTTTGTTAAAGTCAAATTGTTTAGTTGTTGTTAGGAGAATTCTGGGAATAAATATGGTTAGAAGTTCATAGGCTAACAATCATATTGTTAGAAATATCCAATATTCTTTGAATGTGATTAGGAAGACATCTCGTACTAAATATCTTTGTGCAACTCGTCGTGTGTTATCAGAATCAGTTGTAAGAAATCCCACGCGGCAACGTCGCCTCCTTTCACACACTTCTCACATACTTAAATTAAATAGAAAAACTATTAAGAAGTACTCTGTTATAAGATAAAATCTTTAGACTCTAGGTGGAAAAGGTTGTTGGGATTTTGTCAGCAGGTTTCCTCGTCGAGATATGAAGCTAATTGATGTTGTTAAGGACTTAGTACAAAAGTTTTGGAATGATCATACTAGACCTTCATCTAACCAAAGAGATGTGCTAAAACTGAGAAAAGGTTCTACTCAATGTGAACCCCACATCAAACGCTTCCTTGCCACAACACAAATTGAACTCTATGAGAGATTCAGGAATGATCACACACAATTGAACATGGGCCAAAGGTCCTTTGAGAAATGTAAACCATGGTACGTTCGTATATGCATTGATTGAAACACATGCTGTTGTAGATACCATGTAGAATATGAATATTTTTATGACACGTATAAACATATATTTTATGATTTGCATACTAACCTTGAGCAGGGATGCAATGAATCTGTAATACCATTGAATGCATCAAGATATTTTATCGTCAGCATCATGTGTCCAAGGCATGAAGGACAAAAACACTATGGAAAATCATGTCTATATGGGAATTGTTCCCGGTGTAGTGGGTTTTCTCTTTGAATAGTTGCATTCATGGAAGTGATGAGCATCAATTTGGAAATATGAGCGTGGAGATGCAGAGATTCAAGTACATAACCTATCAATTAGATAGTGCAAAGGAAAGTAAAAATATTACATTGGTGAAGTCACAGGTGAAAATTATTATTGCATGTTTTTCCTCTTACATGTTCAATTTCTACATATGCATTCTTTAAATGTCACATTCTAATACGACCCTTGTTTTCATGGAAACAGGTACGGGTATGTGATTTTTTGATGGAGTTCTACAATAAACCGAGCAGTATGTTCAACATGTGCATGTAGCGTGATGGCAGGATGAGCAGTATAGAAAATGCAGGGACATATTTCCCATTGGGGCCATATTGTCAATTGTGTATTTTGCAGAAAACTACGCCCTTCAGCCACAAAATGAAATTCAAAGTCAATACTACCATTTCGACCAATTCGGCATCGTGGTACATATTACGTATAGGCATGGCCCTGAGAGCAGCATTAACAATAGGATAATACAGAAGGAGACAAACTTTTACATAAGTGATGACAGATGCCATGATCTGCATTATGTGCAACATTGTTTTCAAATTTTCTATGACTGCTAAAGGAGGGAGATATACAAATGGATCAGCATTGGATATGGTAATATGGGTGTGTGGGCAGGTTCAAAAATGCCTGAGTCTTCCAATGGAAGAGTATGTTACATAATACTTACAATGTGCCACATATATGGAACTACTTTAAGACCAGGAACGACAAAGGTGAGCATGACGGGGTCGGTGCATGCATCAAGACCACACTACGAAGGGAGGAGATGAGGTTTACCAGAAACCCCCATATCAAAGATGCATAATCCATAGTTGAATGGTGCTCTGCAACAATGTCAAACCGAAATAAAGTGCAACATACATCAACAGGGGCAGGAAGGCCAGTCAGGAATTTTTGGCATGCGGTTGACATAGATTGAACCCATTCCTATAGTTGTAGCATAGTACAAGGAACACATGGATTTCATTCGGTTCAAAGCTCAAACAACCCCCTATTTGAAATATGGATGTAGAAACTTTCTTGCTTTTGCATCCCTTGTAGCAATGCTGAATGGGATGAATGCGAATGCATGGATTGGGTTGATGATTGGGATCATGTGTCACTTGCACTAGACCCATGTGTATTCGTCGAAACAACCCACTTAGAGGAGGGTCACTCATCGATTTCGATAGAGTACGACCATATATCAGATCTTGTACAACCAAGACACATATATGCAGTTGTTTCCCTGAAAGACAATGAATGGGACATGGATTATTGGTTGGCACGATGCATTCAAGGTAAGCAAATCCTGAATGGATCATTGATTTATGATGAAGGAAATGAATTTTTGATTGGCTCGATGGTGGTTGAGGGTGAATATCTTACACTAGATGGGAAATCAAGAAGAACTAGTGGGCATGTATTCGTGGATTACAAACCATGTTCTGTGGTCTATCACTTCACAAACTTGATTGTTGGCATGAACATCCATCTACAGATAATGTCAAACAGGAAATCAACCAAGGTACATTGCTTCTTGCCTCATTCAGAGCATGAGATATTGATGGAGGAAATTATCAACAGAGAGGATCCAGATGGCTATATTGAATGAGATTGGGTAATTGTGCTTACACTCCACTTGGGCAAAACCCTAGTTTGCATAATTTGGCCTGGAGGCATGCCCAGGCCATTCGGATTGGGGGGGGGAGGCCACCCTGGCCATAATCCTATGCCATGATCCCAACAGAACCGATGGTTCATCCATCAGATCCCTGGTCAATGTTTTATGGCGAGTTACAGTAGGCCTACAAAATCCATTCAGGGACGCATGGGCCAATTCAAGGTCGAGGTCCAAAAACCAAACCAGGTGGCGATTTCTGAATCTGTCAGCACCTATAGGTATGTTTGGGCATGGCCGCTATGGGCACACTACCCCTGGCCACTCGACATAGGGATTTGCAGGGTTGGTGCACCGTTGTCAGGGTTGCATGTACCCCACTGGAGTGAAACACTAGTTTGAAAAATATGGCCTAGAGTCATGTTCGGGCCATGTAGATTCAGGTGGGAGGCCACCCTGGCCATAATCCCATGCCATGATCGCAACGGAATCGACGGTTTGTCTATTGGATCCTTGATCAACGTTCTATGGAGAGTTGTCGTAGGCTTGCAAAGTCCATTCAAGGACGCTTAGGCCAATTCAATGTCGGGGTCCAAAAACCAAACTGAGTGGCGATTTCCAAATCTATTGATACCTATAGGTGTGTTTGGGCATGGCCACCATGGGCACACTACCCCAGCCTCCTGACACAGGGTTTTGCAGGGCCAGTGCACCGTTGCCAAGTTTGCATGGACCCCACTGGAGTGAAACCCTAGTTTGTAAAATATAACCTGGAGGCATGCTTGGGCTGTACGAAGTCAGGTGGGAGGATACCCTAGCCATAATACCATGCCACGATCCCAATAGAATTGAGGGTTCATCCATCGGATCCCTGATTAATGTTCTATGGCGAGTTGTAGTAGCTATGCAACTCACGCATTGGTGGGTCAACTCTGCAAAACCCTCCACCATGCCAGTATTGGTAGTGTTCCCATATTAGAATTGGAAATACACACTTTTTGGAGCCAACGACATGCAATCTTGTTGCTCCATTTTTTTTTTTGCTCCCGGATCGAGAGTCACCAAGTGTCACTGAACAACATTTTCATGCGACTTTCAACTCGACATAACTCGACATCCGGAGGTCGGATCGACAATTCGTCGACTCCGTTGGTCTCTTGGAATGCCATTACCTTTGATGGACCCTCTCCACCACATTTTCATTTCCTAGTGAGTTCATTGTGCATCAGTTTTGTAAACTAAGGTTTTGCTCAGTTTCCTTCAATGCAACTCTCGAATTGGTGGGTCAACTCTGCAAAAACCTCCACTGTTCCAGTCTTGGTAGTGTTCCCATATTGGCATTGGCCACACACACTTTTTGGAGCCAATGGCATGCAATATTTCTCCTCCATTTGGTTTTTTTCTCCCGGATCGGGAGTCACAAAGTGTCCCTAAACGACATTTTCATGCGACTTTCAACTCGACATAACTCAGAAACAGGAGGTCGGATCGACAAGTCGTCGACTCTGTTGGTCTCCTGGCATGCCATTACCTATGGTTGGCCCTCTCCACCATGTTTTCATGGCCCAGTGAGTTCATTATGCATCAATTTTGTAAACTAGGGTTTTGATAAGTTTCCTTCAATGCAACTCTCAAATTAGTGGTTCGACTCTGCAAAACCCTCCGCTATGCCAGTCTTGGTAGTGTTCCCATATCGGAATTGGCAATACACAATTGTTAAAGCCAATGACATGCAATCTTATTACTCCGTTTTGTTTTTTGCGCTCGGACTGAGAGTCACCAAGTGTCCCTGTATGACATTTTCATGCAACTTTCAACTTGACATAACTCGACATCCGGAGGTCGGATCAATGAGCCGTCGACTCCTTTGGTCTCCTGGAATGCCATTACCTCTATTGGGCCCTCTCCACCATGTTTTCATGGCCCAGTGAGTTCATTGTGCATCGGTTTTGTAAACTATGGTTTTGCTTAGTTTCCTTCAATGCAACTCTTGAATTGGTGGGTCAACTCTGCAAAACCCTCCATCGTGCCAGTCTTGGTATTGTTCCCATATCGGCATTGTAAATACACACTTGTGGGAGCTAATGACATGCAATCTTTCTCCTCCGTTTGTTTTTTCTCTCCCGGAACGAGAGCCACCAAGTGTCCTTGAACGACATTTTCATGCAACTTTCAACTCGACATAAATTGACAACCGGAGGTCAGATCGATGAGCCATCAAATATGTTAGTATCCTAGAATTCCATTACCTCTAGTGGGCCCTCTCCATCACGTTTGCATGGCCCAGTGAGTTCATTGTGCATTGGTTTCGTAAACTAGGGTTTTTCTCAATTTCCTTCAATGCAACTCTTGAATTGGTGGGTCAAATATGCAAAACCCTCCACCGTGCAAGTCTTGGTAGTGTTCCCATATCGACATTGGCCATACACACTTGTTGGAGCCAATGACATGCAATCCTGCTCCTCCATTTGGTTTTTCTCTCCCGGATAGAGAATCACCAATTGTCCATGAACGTCATTTTCATGCGACTTTCAACTCGACATAACTCGGCAACCGGAGGTCAGATCGACGAGCCGTTGACTCCATTGGTCTCTTGGCATGCCATTACCTCTAGTGGGCCCTCTCCATAGCGTTTACATGGCCCAATGAGTTCATTGTGCATCAGTTTCGTAAACTAGGGTTTTTCTTAGTTTCCATTTGTTTAATCCTAAGCATGGAAAATTTTAAGGATCATAATTTCTTAAAGTGTAGAAGCCTTGGTGATTATTACTAATTCTTGAATTTTTAACCATAAAATGTTTGACCATATTTTCAACCATAAAATGTTTGGTGATATATGAATTGTTCTTGTTGTCCAAATATTGTGTACTTGTAGATTTGAATTTCAACTTATATTATCTTCGTGATCAGGTATATTCTAGCTTTGGTTATGAATTCTGATTTGGAAAAACCTTGGGTTGAATTTGTTAAGTGATTTAACACAAATATTGAAAATAATTTTTTTAACATATATCTTGAAAATAAAAGAGTAGATTTATTGATGTTGTAATTTGTTGTAATAAGAGATTCTGGATATGTTATATGTTTGGAAAGAGTTCCCTAAGGGATGTATCTTCATGTTGTTAACATACACTTGGACTAGGGTTTATTTTGTTGGGTTTTCTTGTGATATTAAGATGATGATAAGTGAAATATTGGACCATAGTGACCACATTCACACACATGGTGAGGAGAAGTAAATGAGCATAGTGACCACCTTGGAACACATATTGAGGATAAGCATTGGAGCATTGTAACCACTTGTGGCACATATGTCGAGGAGCATTGGGAACAAGAAGATGTGGTACACAACTAGAGGAGGAATGCATTACATGAGGAAACTTGGAGATGCATGAGGACACTAGGGTTTATATATGTAAGTAAACCTTGGAGAAGGAGATATAATACTAGAGGAATTGATGGTTTTCTTGCAGAACCTGTAGCTCTTGTTGTGAAGGAAAAGGAGGTAGAATTAGGGTTCCAACCCTATAGAAGATACAAAGAAAAGAGCTAATGTCTTTGGTGATATTGCGGTCATGTTCTTAGTTTCCCTTTCCACCCTCCTTACACGTGATTTTTTCTTCTGTGTTATTTTGGTTTCTCTTATGTAGAACCACTTAGACCATATACCTAAGATACAAGAGAAAATAGAAAAAATACTAGGGTTTAATGAATTACAAACCATAAACATAAAAACTACGGTTTATAAATTTACACATATAACTACAAACTAGGGTTTAAGTAGAAATTCACATACATAGATATCATGTGCTCCGTTAGTCTCACTTATGTAGAAATACTTAAACCACCTACCTAAGCTACATGCATAAATAGAAAAAAAAATAGGGTTTCATGAACTACAAACCACAAACCTAAAAAATAAGGATTACAAATACCTAGACCATATACCTAATCTATAATAACAAATGTCAAGAAATCTATGGTTTCTTGAACTAGAAACCACAAACTTAAAATCTAGGGTTCACATATTTAGACATAGAACTACAAAGTAGGGTTTATGAACTCATTATATTTATATCATTATATTTGTTAGTCTCACTTAACTAGAAACTAGTAGAACCATATACCTAGAAGATATATACCTGCACTACAACATGGATAGGGTTTCATGAACTACATTGGATGTAATTTTCCTTTCAATTATGCATGTGGTTGAAGCATGTTAGTGGTGTTGATGGGATGTTATCACCATATCGTACAAAGTCAACCTATTTTGCAACTGACATACATTGACATAGACCCCAATCAATCCACTTTTCATGAATATAGGACTGTCAAACTAAGAATGATGTCCAGCCAAGTCAAAATGATTATGATAGTTCAAAACACTATTTTCCAGCTTACCAAAATGAGTGTACAATCCCAAATGCAAGTACTAATGATAAACAAGAGTTGAAATAACACTCTGAATTAGTGAAAGGTACTATCAAAACAAAATTATTTCCAGCCAAGCATTTAGCATTATGACAATCCTATATTTCCATCCAAGTAGGAATGATAACAAGTATATTCACTTGGATTTTGATGACACAATGACTTGCAAGCAATTCAAGGCATTTTTCTTATATTTTTCCAATTTATGGATGTTTATATACCACTGCCAAATTTGTTTAATTATGGTTGGGAATGATTGCTTAGATACATTCCATTTAGGGTGTCTTTGTGCCACTTTAAATTGGGTTTTGGACAAATTTGAGGTGAGGCTTTAGTGAGTGGGTAAGATAGGAAGGCAAGGAAGTGACCTTAGGCTAGGATAGGTGGATAAGAAGGCTACTAGGGATGCCCTAAATAGGATATTACAGTCAAGAATCAGGCAATCCGAGAGGAATTTAAAGGACAAGATAGTGACAAAGTTAGCCTTGCGTTAGAGTCCTAGGAGGGATGCTAAGGATAGAGAAGGGGTTTTGAAAGGGGGCAAAGGTCTAATCCTATAGGTCGAGGATAGGATTATGAGAGTCCAATATTAGGGTTACATTAGAGGAATTTTGGGGTCTAAAATGGGCCTCCTAAGCAAAATAATAAAATAATAGTTAAAATAATAAAATAATATTGATTAATTTTGGAGGAAAAAAGAAAAAAACTACTTTTTGTGTTTGTATTTTCGACATATCTCCCTGTGTTTTTACTCAAATTTCGATCGGGAGAACTTGTTGGATGCAGAATTTGATTCCGCATCCAACGAGTACCCACACTGCATACTTTTGACGGACCCTGCTACCCCAAAAACAAGAAATACCTGAAAAAATGTGATGATGACATCATCATCATGTTTTTTCAGGTATTTGTTGTTTTTGGGGTAGAGGGGTCCATCAAAAGTATGCAGTGTTGGTACTCGTTGGATGTGGAATCAAATTCCGCATCCAACGAGCTCTCCCGATCGAAATTTGAGTAAAAACACAATGAGATATGTCGAAAATACGAACAAAAAAAATAGTTTTTTTTAATGACAAATATGTCAATTCAACCATTATGGTTGACTTATTTTATTGAAATTCTATTGGTTCTTGAATTCCAACTCACAAAAACTTATTTTGGCACGTTTTCTTATAAGGCCCATTTTAGACCCCAAATTTCCTCTAATGGGAAATGAGGAAGGGTTTGGAAGGGTAAAAAGCTAGGGCTTAGGTTAGGTGTCTAGTTAGGTCTAGGTCCTTAGGGTTTAGGTCTGCAATAACAAGGCTAAAGCTAGGTATGACAAGCCAAGACACCAAATGGAATGGATGAGGGGTGAAGGGAGGCTTGGAAAACTAGAAAAATACCTTGATAAAATTATTTGGTGGCAAGAAGAATACTTCATGGAAAAAATTGCTAGATTGAAAAATTATTTGCACTATGATTTACAAGATCGGGTATTTGGTATTTAAAATTATCATTGTTATTGTACATGTTTATGCAGTTGTCTATTTTTTTGTTAACTAACCTATAGTGTTAAATTTTGTATGCATTTTATTGTGAACATATAGACTTTATTGCTTCGTCAACAATAAGTATTGCAAGCGCATCAACCGTAAACTACTACTGCATTCGACATAATGTATGCAAATTTGGAATAAAAGGAAAATTAATATAGACAAGTGCAAAATGATATATTAATATACAAAAATTTCTAATCATATACAATAGTAGTGAAAAATGGAACATCGTTCCCAATGTATATACAATGGCAACTCGTTTCGTATACAAAATATGGAAACTCATGCCCGATACAAAATATGGAAACTCGTGCCAAAATGCCACATCATGGATAGTGTACATAGGAGGTCTCTTAATCTTCCTGCCCACCCTCAGAGCTCCCAGGTGCACCTCCAAAATCGATCTTTCTCTTCTTCGAGCTAGAGGAAGCTCAGTTCTTCTGACCGCTTTGACCACCTCCCCTTGGGCTCTGAAACAAAAACAATCAAATGTCAAATCCTACAAGAAATTATACAAGTATAAAACAAAATTTAAAAATCAAAATTACGTTTTCAAATCTTAAATAGCTCACCTCAGACGAGACCGTAAGTGGTGAGCGGGCTACCCTCCTCTGTGATCCAAGTCTCTCGGCAATGCCACCCTGCAACATTTAAACAATAAGAAACTCATACAATTTAATGCCTATGTTAATTTCCATTAATATTGCATGATATTTTCATAAACTAATCAATCTCATCATGAACACAACAGGCTGGTCTTGGGGGCTGGCAGGTGGAGCAATCGGTTGGTCCTTAGGGGTGGAAGGTGGAGCAGTGGGTTGTACAACCTGCTCTGATTCTAGGGTGGATGGCATAGCAGAGGATGTAGCCACATCTATGTTGGATACAAAACTAGGGGGTACAATGGGAGAGGGAGTGGATTGGAGTGGGAGAAGTGGTGGTGTACGACGATAAACCCCAACTTGTTGTAGAATGGAATGGGCCACCTTGGAAGAGGAAATGAGGGTGGTGGGGGAATATCAGGGAGGGGGATGAGGTTTGAGATGGGGTGGAGGGATGGGTGAATCTGGATGTATGGTGTATCGTGGTCGGAAGGGGGAGGGTGGAAACATTGGAAATTGCAAGGGAGGGGATGGATAGGTGGGGTGGGGAGGGATACAGGGAAAGGGACATGTATGCAAGGGGCTACACCTGGCATATATGGTGGGAAAAAGGCAATAGATGGAGAGATAGTGACATCGACGTGCCTATGTACTCAGACATACATACATATTCATGGCCTTGTATATTAGTACATAAAAAATATAACTATACAAATCTAAGCCATCAAAACTGAAATTAAATTTATATTTTATTACAAGATACCTGCTCACGAGGGGATCTACTGATCCCCGACAGGGATGGCTGGTCACTCACTATTGCAGACACATGTTCATTTGCACAACAATATTTAGATTCAATTACTAAATATTAAATACATTAGACAACAAGATTAACTACTAACAATAAATTTAATTACTAAAAGAAAAATACATGTGTGTATGGTGCTGCAATGTCCTCTGTAGCTACCATGGCTCCATCTAGGTTGAAGGAACCAACGTCCTCCCACCCAGGTGTTGGAGACTCAACACTGAATAATTGTACATTAAAACAAATCAAGTCATCAATAGTTGATTCTAAGTTAAATTTATTAGAAATTATGAGATTGCATAACGTATAATCAATACTTGAACATTAAATAAAACAATAACTAACCTAGTGTAGGTAGCTCTCTGTGGCATTCTTCTGCATGGGAACATGGCATAGATTCCCACAACGAGAACAACGATGTGGCACTAGTCCAGTCGAGATGGATGGATCATCCTGGCTACCACCTGTAGCTGCTCTCCCTTACCCACCACCAATAAACCGTGAAGAATTGTGTCTCTCAAGGTGGTCTTGCTCGCTCTGCGAGGACATAGCCACAAATGTGGTATTCCTGAGAAGGTGTTGTGTGGAACATATAATGGACTCATGGATATCATCTAGCCCGCTACCTAACCCAGGGGGTTGAGGAAGCGAGTTTGGCTCTCTCTTAGGTGCAGGAGGTCCTTTAAGTGGGTTCTAGTGGGAATGAGGTTGATCTCGGGCTGAGCCAAAACCGATGCCTTGGAAGTAGTTCACATGGAACCCTAACACAAACTCAACACATAGTTTCCTGAGAAAATACTGTGGGACCTAGACACTATTGCATGGAGGCTTGTCAAGAACCATGAACCATCTCTTCCTCCATTTTTCTCTCCATGGCTGGTAATTACACCAGTCCATGCAAACTCACTTCTTTCTCACATCTAGAGGCTATCCTGTTCTCGGATCTGTAGATTTTCTCCACAATTGGGCTTTTGTGATATTCAAGTTTTTTATATCCTCTTTGGATATACTAGTGATATAATGTTCTCTCATTCGATCCCTATATTGGATAAATTGGTTATCTCAATGTGGGCAATGTTGATAGAATCTATTATGTTTTGCAATGATGCAGCGAGGAAAACACGAGAGGGTTCCCTGGTGTTCTTTAGTTCATCACTCAATATTCTTAATGGTCTAAATCCCCATGTAATTTATCTTCATTGTTTTCTTCATTTAATTCAGGGTTTGGGTCCTCTGGTTGGTTTGTTTCACTCCTTTCTAGGGATGATTCATTGGTATTTGTCATTATGTATAGGTAATTTGTATTTGCAATATCAAATTTTACCAATTTCAATTTATTTGTAATTTTTTTAATTTTTATTTTATTTGAAAAACAATAAAAACATTAAAATAAACAAAAAAATGGCATTCCTACTCTATCTACCTTACTCCAATGTCATGGGTGTTGTTTTAGGTAGCTTGGACACTTTCTTTGGGATCCTTGGGTGTCATTTTCACCTCCATGGGGATCATTTTCACCTCCTTGCGTGCTCGCGGTTGTGTTGTGAACAAAACAAAATTGTTTACTGTTTTATTTTTTTTGTTTTTTTAAACACAGGGACGTGCGCGCGTCCCTGTATGCGATCACACAAAAAAAGCGCATGCGTCCACATACATGTGTGTGCACTTACAAGAGAGCGTGTCATTAGGGGCGTGTGCATGCTCATATTGTTCACGCTGGCAATCCAGCGTGGAGGTTCATCACTGCCGAAGCAGGAGTGCGTGCGTGTGTCCAAGGGTGCATGCACATTCTTTTTTTTCGCTCGTGCGCTCCCATTGCATCATATTTGGTTAGCAGATTCTTGTGGGCGCCCGAAAATTGTCACATGGATTTTAGGAAAGACTATTTTGAAGAATTGAATGACATTGCAAATGACATAGTATACTTACAGACAAATCTAGCCTCAAACCAAAGGGAATTGGTTCAATAAGGCACAAGTTGCTTGGGTTCCCTGATTTTGTGTTAAATATTGTTCTATATCTTCCACAATTACAGATAATATTGATTTCCATAGTGCATATTCGACAACAAGGCCATTCTATACACATGTTTGATGTAATTATAGAGATAAGGAATTCTTATGACAACATCATGATCAGATATGAAGATGGAAAGTTGTTGAAGTTGAGGGGCTCTTCTATAAGAGTTCAAAACATTGCCTACACATCTCAGTATGAAGAAGGTAATTTTTCATCCAATATATTATAGCATGCAATATTGGGTCACTTGAATTATAACAATATTCATTTTTTAAGAAAGAATGATGTATTTTATTTTCCCACCATTCCTAAGCAAAATAACAAATATGATGCATGCATACTATCAAGAGTCTAAATTTAGAGCATGTAGAAAGTTAGAGTTGATTCACTCTGACTTATGTGGCCCCATGCAAATTCCTTCTACAAATGGTAATAAGTACCTCATGACCTTTATTGATGACTATTCTAGAATGTGTTGGTTATATTTTCTGAAGACAAATTCTGAAGCATTTCAAACATTCAAGAACTTTCATGCATGGATATAAAATGAAGCACAACAATAGTCAAGGTCGTTTCTTCTAATGTTAGTTATATTTTCACCATTTTCTCATATCCCTTGCAGTCAACCCTCATTCTCTCATTCTTGCATGCAGATTTACCTTATCCAAATCTCTCCACTGTTGTTCATAACCTTTTACCAGGATATATAACTCAGAAATACAAGGACCTAGGACAACATATTTGGAAGGGAAAACTCATGGTTGTAAGTGAGAAGAGAGTTTGGGCAAGTTAGGAACCCTTAACCCTTGAGTTTTGAATCTATTACATTCCTGGGAAGCCACAAGTTGAGGCTACGAGTGGTTCTCCGATAACATTTTAGCAGGTTGGTATTCTTCTATGCACACAAAAAGCACTTGAAAAGATGAATCACCTAAGAGAACCGTAGATTGGTGAAGGGGATGCCTAAGCCAAGAAGGGTGTTATGTGGGGAAAGTATTGTGGAAGCCAATGTTTTGAGAGATGAATGAGAATCCTATAGATATCTATATGAGCATTTGTCTAAGCATAGAGAGAATATTGAGTTGTGAGATGAGAGAGAGAATCCTGCATCTGTTTCCTTTTCCTCGGTGGCCTCATAGCCCGACTTGCGGGTATCCTCTTTGCAGAAATAGTATATGCTGGACAAAGTGCATATGGTTGGGTGGAAAATCGCTCTTACACAACTAGTTGCTTGGATTTGCATTGGATAAAGATAAGTATTCTTTTTTATTTCTATGTGCAATTTTTTTAATTGATGCTTGTCATGTTTATGCTGGAAATTTCATGTTAGGTATGTGTGGATAAATTTTATTTATGTTGTATATGTTTGTTTACATTCCTACACATATATTTTATTTGTTATGCATTTTAAAGTTGGATTTGGGGCAAATTTAGTTGATGTCCCCTACCTTAGTCGAAATGATGTAAGGGAATGTTATAGAGTGGTATTAGAGCATATGGTTGCAAAACCAGAGTTGTATGAGCCACAAATTTGGATTTACATGCAAAAATTAGAGACCGGTTCTAGAGAAATTAGTTTATGTTAATTGACACATAAGCGGAAAAGATCAATTTCGAAATAACCACCTTGTGGACGAATTAAGATTACGTGGAAATTTGAAAATTAATTTTTTTTGGGAAATTTCAGCTAGGCCCCACCTTTTCCACGTGGACGAGCCACATGGGAAGAAGTTACAATGTGGAAGGAGACACATAGGAAAGATATGCATTGTGGACCATACACATCATATTCGTGTCCCTGTGTGACTGCATGTGCTCGAGTGTGAAGGTAGGGGGAATATTGGATCATCGTGATCAAGATCAATAGTTAAAGATGGTTCAGGCTTACAAAGGTGCACGATAATTATTTTAATGAGCTCGATCCTATAGTAGAAACTACTGAGATGACATGTCAGCTTCCCATGCATTCAAGATCATAAAAATGGTTTCGGAAAACCATTGCTCTAGTGATCCTAAAACCATTTTTGGCCCAGTAGGAAGTGATATGATGTGGAGGATCCATGCAGTCAAAAGGTATGACCTGGTAGATCCACGTGGGAAAAGGGTTGGATATGGACCAACCACATCAGATTCATAGGCATGGGTTCTTGTGTGTGATGAGGCCCAAAATCAAGAGAGATCATATCGTAGGGAAATAGCAAAGATCAATTATCGTCAACATTTTTAGGGTCATAAACATGCACGATGTTTATTTTAGTGAGCTCAATATTGAAGGGAAACTATCGATGCAACGTATAAGCTGCTCATAAGTTCAGGGCCACAAAATCAATTTCAAAAAATAATTTCCCTTTCGACTCTGAAACTGCTTTTGGTCTACAATGTAGTGATGTGACGTAGGAGGATGTGATAGGCATAGATGTTAGAGATGATGGGATCTCTCCTTTCAATCATGTTAGTTCTGAAGATCGTGAAGTTGAGATCGATAGTTGATAGCACTTCTGGATCATAGAGATGAATGAGAGATAATTTAAGTATCACAATACTGAAATAAAAACCACCCTATGATGCGTCTCCCTCCTGTGCATTCAAGATCGCAAAATTGTTTCAGAAAACCACTATCTCATGGATCCTAAATTACTTGTGTACCATAAGTGGTAAAATGGTGTGGGGTTGCATCTAATGTGTGTGAATGAGTGAAATTAATTGATTTTCACAGTTGAATTTCAAGTTCCTGAATATAAAAAAAATTAGTTGATCTTATGCACTAGATTTCGCGAAATGGAAGGATTTAAAAAAATGAGGGAGTTTCCCTCGACCCGTTTTGCAGTGGCATCGCAAGGGATCAAGCCCCCTTTACCCCCATTTTTCCTTTTATTAATCCACAAAGTTTGTTCTCGAGTTCAAATACATCTATGAACAGTTAAAGTTTGAATGGGCGATTTAGAAAGTCTGTAGTTTGACAGAAATAGACAATATAGTTTTTCTAGAATGAATGAAAAACTGATTTTATAATTTTCTGAGAATATAATGCACCTAACAAATGTGTGTATTAACACTTTTTGCATATTCAAAATTTTAGCAGGGACATATAAGGGTCATCTCATGAATGATGCACAAGATCCCAATGGGTTTGAGACAGATGCAATGGGTGAGAATATAGAGGTTGAAAATGAAGAGACAAAATCCAATAGAAGGAGAAACTAAGTGACTCCCCCAGACATTGTAGAAACTATGGGGATCCCAAGGGTGGAACTGTAGAGTTGTAGAGCATATAATGAAAGGATTCTTAGAGCTCAAGAATAACAAACTAAGTTGAATGCAACTGTGCTCCAAAGTATAACATACATCCAAAGGAAAATTAACTTTGAGAATCACTTAGAAAATTAGGAAAAGAGTGGGATTAGCTCAATGAGACAGTCTCACAAGAAGTCCCATAGTTCAAGAAGGATTTCTAGAGTCAGGTCACACTCCAAAATTCTATTTTTGTGAGTCATATGACTCTAAGGATTCAACTGAAGGGTCAAGCTCTTCATTTGATGGGAAGAAGAGGAAGAGGTCTTCTAGGGACAATTTGCATGGATAATTTAGAAATTCCAAACCTCCTACATTTGATGGTGATATAAAATATGGTCAAGAAGCTAAGGCTTGGCTTCTTGGGATGAGGAAGTATTTCCAAGTCCAGACTGCCCAGAAAATATGAAAGCAAGTGTAGCCATATTCAATTTGAATTGGAGAGCATCTATATGGTGGGATCACCTTCAACATGTGAAGAATATCAACGAAAGAAAGATTGTGTGGAAGCAGTTCAAGAAGTACTTCAAGGAAAAGTACCTCTTAGCTAGGTACTATGATGGAAAAATCAAAGAGTTCCATGAACTAAAATTGGGACAAATGAATATGGAAGAATATTGAAATAAATTATTGGAGCTGCTAAGGTATATTAAGTATATAAGGGGTGATAAGGTCAATATTCAACATTTTCTAAGTGGGATGCCACAGTCCTATAAAGATATAATTGAGTTTGATGAAACTCAAGCTCTAGATGAGACCATAAGAAAGGCCAGGTACTACTATGATAAAAAAAAATCAAACCAGAATTCCATAAGGTATGGAAGGACAAGAAAAGTGAGAAGTTTAACCAGAGGAAGAAGGGGTTCAAGCCTTCTCAATTCATAAATCAACCAAGGAAACCACAACAAGGTGTGACTAAGCTAGCTATGATGATGGAAGATAAGCCAAGAGAGCCAAGAGATCCACGTCAATGTTGGGGATGTGGAAGGGATCATATACTTAGAAATTTTCCACATGAAATTGAGAGTGGAAATCAAGTTCACAAAATCCAAGGAGCTGAAATTGTGGGTCAAGTGGCAAGGACCATTCCTAGAATATATTCAACACAAGAGGACCTATAAGAAGGCCATCAGTCAATTATTGTTGAAGTTGAAGGTAAGATTGCTAAGCAATCAATTTTTGTTTTGATTGATCCCGGTTCTACTAATAGTTATATTGATCTAAATATTGTAGAGATTTGTGCTTTTAAGAAATCAAAGAATATTAAATCATGGTTAGTTCAACTAGCCACGTCTAGAACCAAGCGAAACATTAGTGAAATAGTGGAGAAACTTCTATTGGAAATAAGCAGTCTGTCCACTTTTGCAAATCTAAAAAATTTTCCACTTGGTTCCTATGATATTCTCATTGGAATGGATTGGTTGGAGGCCCATAGAGTTAAAATTTATTGTTACAACAAGACTTTTGAATGCATTGATGAAGAAGGAAATACAAGGATTATGAAAGGTATTCCAAAGGTAAATTTTGTTAGGAAAATTTCATCCATGTAGTTGAAGAAATTTTGTAGGAAAGGTTTCCAATTGTATGCAGCCCATGTTTTGGAGAAAATAGAAAATTAAATTCCTAAGTTGGAGGATTATCTTTTGCTACAATAATTCAAGGATGTGTTTCTCGATTAAGTTCTAGGACTTCCTCCAAACAGGGACCATTTATTTCACAATCGATCTTGTTCCAGGGGATGCAATAGTTTCCAAAACACCTTACAAGATGGGTACACTAAAATTACTAGACCTGAAAATGAAATTGCAAGAATTGTTGGAAAATACGTACATCAGGCCAAGTTTGTCTCCATGGGGAGCACCTGTCCTATTTATGAAGAATAAATATGGAACACTCATGTTATGTATTGATTACAGGAATCTAAATAAAGTTATTGTGAAGAACAAGTACCCCTTGCCTCGAATTGATGACCTTTTTTTATCAAACGAGAGGGGCAAATGTATTTTCAAAGATTTACTTGAGGTATAATTACCATCAAAGGAGAATCAAGGAATAAGGAATTCGCAAGACAACCTTTAGAACAAAGTATGGGAACTATGAGTTTGTGGTGGTTCCATTTAGTCTCACCAATGCACCAGTTACATTCATGTGCCTCATGAATAGTATTTTCAACAAGTACTTGGACAAATTTGTTATTTTTTTTCTAGATGACATTCTCATATAAGGCTAAGAATGAATAGGGGCATGAAGAACATTTGAGAATGGATTTGCAATTTCTAAGGGATCATAAGTTGTATGCAAAGCTAATCAAATGTGGTTTCTATAAGAACAATATTCACTATTTGGGTCACATTATTTAAGAGGAAGGAATATCGGTGGACCTTGAGAAGATTGAAGCCATCATGAATTAAAAAAATCCTAGGAATGTGATAGATGTGAGTTCTTTTATGGGCCTTGTCGATTATTACAGGAGGTTCATTGAATGATTATCCAAAGTTGCTCACCCAATCACTTATTTTCAAAAGAAGGGGATAATTTTCGAATGGACATTGAAATGTGAAGAGAGTTTTCAGTTGCTAAAGAGGCTTCTCACAAGTGCTTCAATTTTGAATATTGCAAACCCCGAAGACGACTTTGCAGTGTGCATAGATGCACGCGGTCAAGAACTTGGTGGATTTATTATGCAAGATAACCATGTGGTATGCTATGAGTCAAGGAAGTTGAAAGAATATGAGAAAATTATTCTACCCATGATTTGGAGCTTACATCCATAGTGCACGCTTTGAATATGTGGAGGCACTATTTAATGGGAATAAAATTTGAGTTAAGGACAAATCATTGTGGTCTGAAATACTTGTTTAAGAAACCACCACTAAATGCTAGGCAAGCTAGGTGGATGGAATTTTTATGTGAGTTTGATTTTGAGATCAAACACATAAAAGGTAAGAAAAATAAAGTTGTTGATGCACTTAGCTTAAAAGTACAAACAATGCATGTGGCAACCATTAATACCTACCAATCAAATTTGAGACAACTGATTGCTAACCATATTGTTGAAGATGAATTGTTTGTAAGACAAATTGCAACAACCGAATTTGGAAAAAAGGTATGAAGGTTACCATTTGGATGGTGACATAATTCTTATTTATAAAAACATAATTTATAATCCAAATGTGGCATATTTGAGAAGAATTGTTATGGACGAAATCCATAAAATGCCTTATTTTGGCCACCCAGGATACCAGAAAATAATTGTTGCAGTGAGGAAGCAATATTTTTTCCAGGAATGAAAAATGACATTGTTGAGTAAGTTTCTAATCGCATGAAATTTCAAGAGGAGAAGGTTGAGCATCAACACCCAACAGGTTTATTGCAACCTTTGCCAATTCTAGAATCGAAATGGGAGGCAATTTCAATCGATTTTATTCTAGGTTTACCAGTGACTGTTAGGAAGCATGATTGCGTCATGGTTGTGGTGGATAAATTATCAAAGGAGGAACAATTTATACCAGTTAAATCCACACATTAAACGAATTCTGTTGCAAGGATTTTCATGAAGGAAATTTTTAGATTGCATGGATTTCCTAAGACAATAATTTCATATAGGGATATTATGTTCACTTCAAATTTATGTAAATCCTTTTTTCAAATTTGAGTACAAAATAAAACTTTAGTACCTCCTATCATCCATAAAGGGATGGGAAAAAAAAGAGAGTAAATCAAGTGCTTAAGGACATGATATGCTTGTATGTGATGGACAAACCATCCAAGTGGGAAGAGTATTGTTGGAGTCATTTACCCAACATGCACACTTAATTTGGTCAATTTGGCCTTGTTAAACCACTATTATAAGTTTAATTTAATTAATCGGCATCAGATGAGCACTCTATGACATCAGTATGAGCACACCCATGCCTACCTTCAGTTAGGGAGGCTAACTGGGCCTCCTCCTTCAATCGGGGAGCCATTCTGGGGTGATCTGAGTGTCATAAATGCACCTAATTGATAAATGATTGTTACAATCAGTTAATCTAAGTTGTGTAGGCACCTCCATTTCATTTATTGATTATTTTTATTAATATTTATGAACTGGAGTCAACTAGGGCACCTCCAACCACTTATGATGACCAGTTTGACTTCAGTTAACCTCATCGGGGTTCATTGGAGTTAATGATGCACTACCACTTGTTGATTGGCATGCAGTGACATGTATTTGAGATAATTTCAGTTAGACTCAGTCATCCATTGCACTCCAATACAATTAGGTCTCAGTTGAGTCAATCTCGGCTTGATCAGTGGGTTAACTAGGTGTGTTTACTGTGGCTGACATTTAGTTAAGCTACACCCATTCATTCAATTCGAATGACCTCCTTGGGAATTTGAATTTTCTTGGCATTCATGCACCTTGCATGATCACTGTATTGTATTATTCATTCTTTATTGATTATATAGAGCTACTACTCCAATTGTAGCACCATTATGCCATTTTCATGCTTAATTGTCTGAAATCTCTTATGAGACCGCGTTTTAGTCCCTAGATTACTGTGAAAAATTAATATGGTATCAGATCTTACGTCGGGATGAAGCTCAGATCTCTCAAAAACATGGTTTTTAACAGATCTTGCATGAAAAATTGAGCAAAGCTCAAAATTCCAGCACTGCACCAGAAGCAAAAGCTTACCACTTAATACCCCAAGTTAAGGAATTGTTGATCACGCTTGCTTGATCAACTATGTTGGGTGTGATGAAAGCCTAAAATGTGCAGGCTATTTGACCTTACGCTACCCCTTTTGTTGTGATTTGCAGGTTTTAACAGGGGAAAGTCATTTGCTACAGCAGTTTGAGATGGCTTCTTCCATCGAACTCTTGACTTCTTTCAATTTCCATTCATGGAAAGGAGATATGGAGATCCAGCTACATGCTAGAGAACTCTACCGGGTCACTATGGACATTGAAGAAGATCCTACTCATGTGATAGACAAAGCTATATTCTTGAACAAGAAAGATGAAGCATTCAGATTCTCGCGCCTCTCTATTTCCAGGAATCTTCTTTTCCACCTCTCGGGATTGAAGACTCCAAAGGAAATTTGGGACAAATTGGACACCCTGTATGGAAAACAAAATGATTTGAGAGTTTACCAGCTTGAAAATGAGTTGATGTCTCTCCAACCTTCCAATTTCGAGACCTTAAATGATTTTTTCACAAAGTTCAAGCACATTGTCTTACTGTTGAAGCAGTGTAAGGTGGAGAAGGAGGATGATTAGCTCATCCTCACCATTATCTCCAAACTTGGAGCTAATTATTTTGTGTTTGTCTCTACATTCCATGTGGGGAAGCTCACAACCCCTGAATGGAAGATGCCTTCACCCAATGCCTTCATTGAGTCCCTAACAAGTGAACATGATAAGCTTGTCCAGATGGGGATCATCAGATCCTCCCGTGATCAAGCCCTCTATGCTTCGGGGCTCAAAGATCTGAAGGGTAAAGGAAAGTAGTAGAAGAACCAAAAAACCAAATTTGAAGCTCCTAAGCCTAAAGTTGAAAACCAGTAGCATGAAGATCCTTCGAGCTCGAAGAAGAACAAAAGCAAAGGGCATCATGGAAAGGAAAAAGTCAAGTGTTCATACTACGAGAAGGGCTTCCACCCTGAAAATGCCTGCATGAAAAAGAAACTTGATGAATCTACTTCTCTTCTTGAGAAAAATCACATCAATCTTTTGGAAAGCTTTCGGAGGAGAGATCAGCAAGATCAGGAACCATAGCATGAAAGAGGTCAGGCTCTCATGGCAAGCACTTTGAAGTCCAAATCTCTTTTGATAGATTTTGAAGATTTGAATCACATGATGGCTGAAAGAGACTCTTTCTCAGCTTTGGAGATGGGCAAATCCATTCCCATCCACATTGGAGATGACTCCACAATCATATCCGAAGGACAAGGTACTGTAAATCTTGAGCATGGTTATTTTTCCAATGTTTTGTATGTACCATCTCTTGCATCAAACCTCCTAAGTGTTTATCAAATGAAATGTATGGGAGTTTCCAAGAGAGTCTCCTTTAGCTTAGATGATGTAGAGATCACAGAACTTACATTTCGAAAACTTGTCGCAAAAGGCCTTGCAAACCATCATGCAAAATCCTACGAGTTCTCCCATTTTGTGGCGGATGCAAAGCCCGCCGCATTGCTGACTCATGGAAATGAGGTTAGTATACTGTGGCATGAGAGGTTCGGCCACCTGAAATTTAAGTAATTGAAGTAATCATAGAATAATTCCATGGTTGAATGCCTCCCGGTCATCAAGGCTACCACTAGAATTTACAAGGCTTGTGTTGTTGGAAAGCACCCTGAGCATAAGTTTGATCGGGGGAAGGCAAGCCGAGCATCATGCATCTTGGGGTTGATACATTCTAATATCAGCGGACCCATGCATACCAAATATCTGAATGGATCAAGATACGTTCTCACTTTCATTGATGACTTTTCCAGATACACATGGGTCTTTTTTATCAAAAAGAAGTCTAAAGTCTTGGAAAAATTCACTGAATTGAAGGCATTGATTGACAATGCATCTGGAAAAAAGATCAAGATTTTGAGATATGATAATGGTGGGGAGTTTTCCAGTAATTATTTGCTGCATATATGTTCCCAATGTGGTATTCAGATCCAACATTTAGTTCCCTACACTCCCCAGCAGAACGGTGTAGCGAAGAGGAAGAATCGGTCTCTCAAGGAGATGACCACTTGCATGATGGAATCAAAGAAGTTGGCTGCAAATTTGTGGGCTGAAGCCATGAATGCTACAGCATATATTTAGAACAAAGTGCCACACTCATCCATGAAATGGAATACCCCTTTCGAAGCATATTTCAGACACCAGCCATATGTGCCGAATCTGAGGGTGTTTGGGTCCTTTGCATGGGCCCGAATTCCACTTGATAAAAATAGGGCTTTGTAACTGCAAAGCATTGAATGTATGTTTATTGGATATCCTGATGAATCTAAAGGTTTCAAGCTACTGGATATCATAACAAAATATATCATCATTGAAATGAGTTTCATGTTTGATGAGCCTCTTCAGGAGGTAGAACTAGTGAAGGAGAAAACTGTTGAATTTCCTTCCTATTCTACTGAATATTTGGATGATGGAATTGGGGGTGATGACCTTGATTTGGATCCTATGATTTTTGATATTAGTGAACATAAAACATCAGATGATGAATCAGAACATGAAGTACAAAATCATCTCCCAACTTGGGCCCGACAGACACTCTCCTCCGTAGGTGATAACATTGGAAATTCGGATGATCCAAGGAGAACCCGGTCTGATTTCCAAAGAGTAGGTATTGCGGTCTCTTGTCCTGATTATTTTCTGTCTGAATCTTGTTAATTAATGATAATTTCATATCCTAAGTCCTACTACCATGCTTGGAAGGCTTCGATATGGAAAGTTGTCATTGACGAAGAGATGAATTCTCTTCAAAAAAACACTACTTGGGAGCTAGTTTCTCTTCCTTCGGGGAGGAAATTGGTTTAGTGCAAGAAGGTTTTTTAGACTAATATTGCTGCATATGGCACAACCTACAAATATAATTCAAGGCTGTTAGTAAAATTTTTCTCCCAGGTCCAAGGTGTGGACTACCATGAGACTTTTGCACTGATTGCAAAAATGGACTCCATCCACTTAGTTTTGGCAATTTCTGCATCTAAGCACTGGGAAGTGCATCATATGGATGTGTTGCAGCTGCAACTATTTTCCCAAATTTTTAAAATTTTGGACCCTCCTTTTAATTTTATCTTGCCTGGGATTGTTTGGATTCCTGAACGCTGTCTTTGGTCTCCTACAAATTTGGATCTTTTGAGGTTGAATTGAGGTCAACTGTTTTTCTTTCATTTCGGAAGTTGAATGATCTAAAACTACAAATGCTTTTGAGTGTGGAACTTAAAGTTTTTGATGTGTGGGTGATTTCATTTATCACTGTCGAAATTCGGATGGTTCATTAACTATTTTCTTTCTGCTGTTTCGGAGTTTAAACAATCTAGTATCACTACCACCCAACTAAATGTCTTTAGTTTTATTCAAACACTAAACATTTTTTGATTTTTCGATGGTTTGGTTTTATCGTTGTCAAAGGTAAATCGATGAAGGAATCAGGGCATTAGTCCTCTATGTCGCTGATGGATAGTTTTATTCTCGCCGATTCTGTGGACTTTATTGTTCAAACCTTTGATTTTTCAATGATTGTGTTTTTATTTTCATTATCGGAATTTTTTATGACTAGCGGTCGGAGCTTTAGTCTTATACGACGCTGCCATTTCGAAGGCCTTGTCGTTTGTCTCACCGATACTGCAGAGTATTTTTTGTCTTGAGCCGCAGATACATAGCCCTTAGAACCTCTGATCGCCGAAGTTTTCAGTTGATCGTGGAACCCATAGTCAGTCTACTACCCGTCGTTGCGGCTCCTTAGTGAACTAACTGTCCGACATATAGTTGTTCCGTTCGTCGATGAAGAGTTTTTCCACCAATGCTTAGTACTTTTCCCGCCGTTTCTTGTGTGCTTTTACTCTATTTTACGGGATGGTGGAGTTTTTTCCAAGGGTTTTGGTTGAGTCTAGGTTTTCTCCGGGATAAAGAGTTTGTTTTATCGGGTTTGTGATTTTAGTTTGGATAGTGGATTTAGCGGTTTTTCAAGACACAAACTCACAGGATTTCTTTGTTTTGTTAATTTTCCTTTTCATGCAGTAATATTGTGTATAGTTTATTTTACAGAATGCATACGTAGGAAGTAAATAGACTGATACAGTTTTTTTTGGATATGTGTATGACAGGGTGATTGCTGTTGTAAAGAAGATAGGTATAAACGACAAAGCAGAAGAGAGTTGGCTAAAAATGATAAAGCAGAAGAGAGTTGGATGAAAATGAAGAAGCAAAAGAGAGTTGGCTGAAAATGAATAAGCAGAGATGAAGAAAAGAGAAGAATAAAGTGAGGGTCTGAGAACTCAAAAGGACCAACAGATTATTGAACAGATCGATAGCAGCAGAGGCCCAGGCTTGGGAAAAGTTCATCAGCGACCAAGCTGGCCCCTCTTTATAAAAGTGCTATTAAATTTTAATTTAATGTAACGTATTGTACAACACTCACTAAAAGACAAAACTATGGGATTGAATGGTTGGGGGAGCCCAAAGGTCACCAGGGGGCAGCCCAAAGGTTTTGCTGTTTTGTATAAATATAGGAGAGTTAGATGTAGATCAGGGACTTTTTCCCAGGTAGCTTTGTGAGATTATGTTGTAATAAGAACTATTTCCTTTTGCAATAAAGAATTACAAGTTTCCTGTTGGAGAAAGCTTGGTGGAATGTTTCAAATGCTGTGCTATGGATCTATTGAATGTGAACTATTTCGTTTTCAGCTTATGTCCATTAACTGTGAGATCATTCTAACTGTTTGAACCTATGTTCATGTTATGAATGCACTCTAGTTTATTCTATGAAATTTTCACTGCGAGTAATGAAGGCTTTTCATAAACAATAAGCTATCTTGTTGTTCATTCTTCTATTAATGTTCATGTGTTCTGAAATAAGTAAAAACTATCTGTGATTTTTCTTAATGCTTGCACAAAAATACATTACTCATTGATAACTGATAATTTTTCTCCCTAGGGATAGGTTAGTTAGTTAAATTTAGTTTTCTTGCTGTGTGTGATTTAGATGCGAGAGAGTTAAGATCAGAGGTAAGAACTTGTGCATCACATTGTGACCGCTCCTCGTTATCTCTATCAATCTGCATTTTTAGATAGGCACTTGCACATCATACTTAAACACAAGAAACTAAAATATAGACGGTGGACCGGGCCATAACCGGTAAAACCTTTAATTTGTTACTTGACTTACGGTAGCCAGACCGTAAACTGGACGGATTCCCCACACCAAACAATAACGGGCTAGTTGGGAACGTTTATTAGGGAGAATCCCTAACTGTTGTTACCTAATATTTTCCAGGCCTCAACAGTTTTTGGCACTAGAAGGAGGGCCTCCAGTGCATGGCTGGCTGAGGAAACCCATTTTCTCAAAATTACTCCATCGATGACAGTTCTGAAATCAGTTTGTTTCCCAATCCAACTCCTGAAGAGAAGGGTAAAGAGCATTTGTATTCTGTCGATAATGAAGTAGTTGATGATTTGAGAAGAATTACTAGGGCATATGCGAAGAATATTGGAGGATTAACAATTATCCCCGCCTTACCTAGAAGAGAATATAAGAAGAAAGACTGCCCTAAATTAGAATATGTAGTGTTGGTTGAAGATTTTGAAGAACTGGTAGAAGCCGCCTTACAGGAAGTTGTTCAACCTCTGAATTAGTTGGACCTAGATACACCTTACTATTCACCTGTTCATACCCCTGTTCATTCACCACCTCATTCTCCACTCAAAATCATGGCTAATGTAAATGCAAATCAACCGCCCAACCCACCAAATCCACCACCTGCTTGGAGGGATAGGTCACCATTAAACCTGACACCTCCTTTGCATGATTTGCCTCAAGCTTTTGAGAAAATGTTTCCTAAGTTTGACCCAAGTGAAAAGATTTTGGTAGACGATCATTTGCAAAGTTTTTACCTGGCTATAGAAGGACTATGGGCTGGAGAACATGAAGATGTGGTCTGCAGATTGTTTCCACATACCCTGAAAGGAGGAGGAGCCTCATGGTATTTCGCTTTGCCTGCAAATTCAATCACAGACTCGGACACATTTGAGAGAATATTCAGAAGTAAATATGTAGTTCATAAAACTCATGCAGCTCTAATGAAAGGTTTATGCGCTTTAAAGAAAGAAAGAAAGGAAAAAGTGCATAATTTCACTCAAAGGTTTGCTGCGTATCTTAAAAAAATTTCTGCAACTGATAAGCCATCTAATAATGTTCTGATTGAATACTATACTTCAGCTCTAGGGCTTGACTTAGTCATGTTTGCCAAGATGGCAGTCAAACCTACGTTATCAAAAACTTATGATGAAGCTGAGAGAGTAGAAGCTGAAAAGGAGAGCATAGAAGATTATCTTGTGCAGTTAGAAGAAAAAACTTTTGGTAAGAAAGCATTGTTACTGACTAAGCCTAAGGATGAGAAATCACATAACTTTGAGGGGATGTTGAAGATGATGCAGAAACTATCCAACAGAGTAATCGATTTAGAAAAAGAAAAGGAAGTTCAGAAATATTATAAGCCTTACTATACAAGGAGAGAGGATGACAATCAATCTAAACCTCCTTCACATAGTCGTGCATCAATGAATTTAACTGAGGTAGGCATGGATAATTTTTTCACCTTTCATCAACAACCTCATTCTGAAAAAAATTTCCCTCAATGGATAAATTCGATGACATTAGCAATGAATCAGCTATTGGATTCCAAACTAATAGAAGCTGATGAGGAAGAAAAAAATAATCAACCCACAAAAATACAAGAAGAGGATGCTCTGGTTTTATGGGACTGTGTCTCACTATTTGATACAAAAAAGGAAGGTTCACTGAAACAGGAAGAAACATCAGAAACAAATGTGACAACAAGAAGTCAAGGTTTGTTAAATAAAGACAATTCAATACTTCCGAAGATCAAGAGACTTCAAGAAAATATGAAGAACAATACGGAAGAACAATACAACTGATAAAATACCTGAATTTACCGTTACAAGTCAAGATCCTAACAAAATCAGCATGCCTATTAATCCTATTGAAGACAAGGTTGATAAGGTCAAAAAGAATCTCAAAGAACATGAGATGGGGTATGATATTGTAGAGGACATTAAAAAGGCTAAGGCAAATATCTCGTTATTTGAAATGTGTAATGTACCTCAACAAAAAGAAATTTTTTTAAAAGCACTCGAAGTACCAGAGGAAGAGCTTCCCACTGACAACCAACCTGAAGAATAAATTGCTGAAGCAAGTGTGGGAGGTAAGTCTAGGTTTAAAATCCCACCATTTCTCTTAACTTTTGAGATTTTCAACTATAATGTGCACAACTGTTTAGTAGACTTAGGGGCATAAATCAATGTTATGCCACTTTTAGTCTGCAAGAAGATCAATGGACAACCTAAACCATCTACATGGCAGGTTATTCAGTTAGATAGGACAGCTGTGAAAGTTATTAGGGAATGGAAAATGTTCTTATTTGATTATCTTCAAATGAAAATGTATGTTAGTACATCGATCTTTTATTAGCATACATACCTAATGCTTATGGACTTGTTTTGAGTAGAGACTGGTCGACAAGACTAAATGGATACTTTGCATCAGATTGGTCACATATGTGGTTGCCTCATAAGGGAAGTCCAAATCAGATAAAAATATTAAGAGAACCTCAAATGAAGCACAATGTCACTCAGTTGGAGGAAAAAGATGAACCAGTGAATTTTGTTCTGGGAAATTACTTCATTGAGCTAGAACTGGGAAATTACTAAGCTGAAGAAGCCAGCGGTACACCTGACACCCAACCCGATCTCCTTCGATTTTCATGGGCTGATGAGATTGAGTGTAAAATAGTAGACTTAGTTTCAGATGTAGTTTTTTATTCAAGTACATTAGAATTAGATAATGGGTAGGCCTTTTTCAATTTGCAGTCAAGCCTAGCCCCTCAACTTACAAGTTGCTATATTTACAGGGGTGGGAAGAGAACTGACCAGTTAGTGGTTGAGTTCTCAAACTTTATTTTTCTTGATTTTTATTTCTTGATTGTATTGTACATGAATAAACTAATTTGGTTGTTTATTTTTTATTTATTTTATTTTTGTTTGTTTTTAGTTAGATTTCGATTGATTTCAATAAAAGAAGCAAACTTTTGGTTGCATGGAGAGCATCAGAATTCTGGATTAACTAGAATCCTTGATTATAAGACTGTGTACTATTGATTTATTTGAAAGAATTTCTTCTAGTTTAGCAGTTTTCCTAAATTGCTATGAACACATTGAAGTCCTACTTAATCCTTGTAAAATAACTCAGGATCAAAAGGTCTAGAATACTATTTCGGGGCTCCATCCATCTCACATTTAAAAATGTCTTAGGGGGTGACAACAAAAGACCCATGGAAAGGAAGCAAGGTAAACAGTATCTTATATTTAAAAGATCCCATGCCAATAATTGAAAGCCAAAAGGCAAATA
Source organism: Pseudotsuga menziesii (assembly GCA_001517045.1). Lineage (NCBI taxonomy): Eukaryota > Viridiplantae > Streptophyta > Pinopsida > Pinales > Pinaceae > Pseudotsuga > Pseudotsuga menziesii. Next base: position 642,064 of record LPNX010325543.1, on the reverse strand, counting down.
AGAGTCAAAATCTCCTCAGAAAGCAATATGTATCAAAACAAAGTACTAAACCATATGAGTACAAAATTGCCAAAGTTATTCTCCGTCCGTGAGCTAAAAATTAAATACATCTCTCACACAAAAGGACACTATGGATAGAGGCGCCCGAATAAAAAATTTAGAAAGAAGGCAAAAGGGAGGACTCAAAAGAAAGGACAAAAGTCCAAAAGCACAAAAGTGCAAAATGGCATGGGGATGAGGAACAAACGAATATTTTTGTTTACCATATGTTACAATCATGTGGTGTCCAAGTTGGGAGCTACCCGAAGACAGAGGTAAAAAATGAAATTCATATTTCTGGACTCAAAAGAGTTATCTACATTTTTAAATCTTGGTTCCCATTATCCCTAAATTGGAGTATCATCAATGATTAAAGTACATACATCTGCCATTTGGGAAATCTAGACATTTAGAAGAATTCAGCATGTTGGTATTTATTGTCAAAACAGTCTTTTACTTAAAGAGGAAATTGTTCAAAGATCTGTGTTCACCAGGTAGTCGCCAATTGTTGCAGCTGCAACTATTTTCCCAAATTTCTAAAATTTTGGACCCTCCTTTTAATTTTATCTTGCCTGGGATTGTTTGGATTTCTGAACGCTGTCTTTCCTCTGCTACAAATTTGGATCTTTTGAGGTTGAATTGAGGTCAATTGTTTTTCTTTCATTTCGGAAGTTGAATGATCTAAAATTGCCAATGCTTTTGACTGTGGAACTTAAAGTTTTTGATGTGTGGGTAATTTCATTTATCACTGTCGGAAGTCAGATGGTTCGTTAACTATTTTCTTTCCACTGTTTTGGAGTTTAAACAAGCCTGTATCACCGTCGCCCAGCTGAACGTCTTTAGTTTTATTCGAACACTTAACATTTTTTTTATTTTTTGATGGTTTGGTTTTATCATTGTTGGAGGTAAATCGATGAAGGAATCGGGGCATTAGTCCTCTATGCTGCTGATGGACAGTTTTATTCTTGCCGATTCCGTGGCCTTTATTGTTCAAACCTTTAATTTTTCAATGATTGTATTTTTATTTTCATTATCGGAATTTTTTATGACTAGCGGTCGGAGTTTTAGTCTTATACGACGCCGCCATTTTGAAGGCCTTGTTGTTTGTCTCACCGATACTATGAAGTATTTTGTGTCTTGAGCCGCCGATACATAGTCCTTATAACCTCTGATCGCCGAAGTTTTCAGTTGATCACGGAACCCATAGTTAGTCTATTATCGGCCGTTGTGGCTCCTTAGTGAACTAACCGTCCAACATATAGTTGTTTCGTTCGCCGATGAAGAGTTTTTCTGTCGATGCTTAGTATTTTTCCCACCGTTTCTTGTGTGCTTTTACTCTATTTTACGGGATGGCGGAGTTTTTTCCAAGGGTTTTGGTTGAGTCTAATTTTTCTTCGAGATAAAGAGTTTGTTTTATCGGGCTTGTGATTTTAGTTTGGACAGTGGATTTAGCAGTTTTTCAAGACACAAACTCACAGGATTTCTTTGTTTTGTCATTTTTTCTTTTCATGTAGTGATACTGTGTATAGTTTATTTTATAGAATGCATACATAGGAAGTAAATAGACTAATACAGTTTTTTTTGGTTATGTGTATGACAGGGTGATTACTGCTGTAAAGAAGATAAGTCTAAAAGACAAAGCAGAAGAGAGTTGGCTGAAAATGACAAAGCAGAAGAGAGTTGGCTGAAAATGAAGAAGCAGAAGAGAGTTGGATGAAAATGAAGAAGCAGAGATGAAGAAAAGAGAAGAAGAATGTGAGGGTCTAAGAAATCAAAAGGACCAATAGATTATTGAACAGATCGATAGCAGCAAAGGCCCAGGCTTGGGAAAAGTTCATCAACGACCAAGCTAGTCCCTCTTTATAAAAGTGCTATTAAATTTTAATTTAATGTAACGTATTGTACAACACTCACTAAAAGACAAAACTGTGGGATTGAACGGTTGGGGGAGCCCAAAGGTTACTGGGGGGCAGCCCAAAGGTTTTGATGTTTTGTATAAATATAGGAGAGTTAGATGTAGATCAGGGACTTTTTCCCAGATAGATTTGTGAGAGTATGTTGTAAGAAGAACTATTTCCTTTTGCAATAAAGAATTACAAGTTTCCTGTCAGAGAAATATTGGTGGAATGTTTCAAATGTTGTGCTATGGATCTGTTGAGTGTGAACTCTTTCGTTTTCAGCTTATGTCCATTAACTATGATATCATTCTAACTCTTTGAACCTATGTTCATGTTATGAATGCACTCTAGTTTATTATATGGAATTTCCATTTTGAGTAATGAAGGCTTTTCATAAACAATAAGCTATCTTGTTGTTCATTCTTCTATTAATGTTCATGTGTTCTGAAATAAGTAACAGCTATCTGTGACTTTTCTTAATGCATGCGCAAAAATACATTACTCATTGATAACTGATAATTTTGCTCCCTAGGGGTAGGTTAGTTAGTTAAATTTAGTTTTCTTGCTGTGTGTGATTTAGATGCGAGAGAGTTAAGATGAGAGGTAAGGACATGCGCATCACATTGTGATCGCTCCTCGTTATCTCTATCAATCTGTATTTTTAGATAGGCACTTGCACATCATACTTAAACACAAAAAACTAAAATATATACAGTGGAACGGGTCGTAACCGGTAAAACCTTTAGTTTGTTACTTGACTTACGGTAGTCGGACTGTAAACCGGACAGATTCCCCACACCAAATAATAATGGGATAGTTGGGAATGTTTATTGGGGAGAATCCCTAACTATTGTTACCTGCGATTTTCCAGGCCTCAACAGGATGTTAAGTCTACCTTTCTACATGGAGATCTTCATGAGGATATATACATGAAGCAGCCCGAGGGCTAAATTTCTTATCCATCTTTGGTTTGCAAACTAAAGAAGTCACTATACAGGTTAAAACAGGCCCCAAGAGAGTGGTATTCCAAGATGGATTCCTTCCTTCTCTCGCAAAACTTCCAAAGGTGTAAATCAGATCTGAATGTGTATATACAATAGTATGATGTTAATTTGATTATTATTGTTTTATATGTTGATGACTTACTGATTACAGGTAGCACAGTTTCTTCTATTTCAGTCATCAAAACTGCTCTCCACAATGCATTTGAAATGAGCAATTTGGGGCTTTTGAAGCAATTTCTGGGGCTCAAAATTGTAATGGCCACTCAGTCCAAATACATATCACACTTGCTAGTTAAATTTAACATGGCTGAATGTAATACTACTCCATTCCCTTTCCTTTTAGGAATCAACCTTGAAGAAGGAAAACACACACCTCCCATGGACTAACTATTTATCGATAGCTGATAGGTAGCTTGCTCTACTTGACTCATTCTCAACTTGATATCTGTTATGCCGTGAATGCTGTGTCAAGATACATGCAGCAGCCTCATGATCTTCATTGGAAGGAAGCCAAGAGGATCCTCCAATATATTCAGGGAACCAGGACCTCCGACATTCACTATGTTGTAGACTCCGAGCTAGAGCTAGTTCATGTTTACCTCTGAGTTAGGCCAAGGAAGAGTTCCTTGAAACTTGGAAGTTGTGCCAATTTGTCACCAATATGTTGTGGGACATTTGAAGTTCTTGAGAGAATAGGGCCATTTTCATATAGAATTGCATTTCCTGCCAACACTAGAGCTCATAATGTTTTTCATGTCTTTTTTCTTAAGAAATATGCACATGATCCTAACCATGTGATTGATTGGGATGTGATCTAGGTGGAACCCAAGGGAGAGTTCCAAACCGAGCCACTATGCATCCTAGACATGAAGGTAACATTTCTTCTGAAACAAGCCATCAAATAGGTTAAGGTCCAGTGGATTCACTTTGGCCCCATTGATGCTACGTGGGATTTGGAGGATGCCATGCGAGAGGCATATCCTTTTTGTTCTAAAATTTTGAGCAAACAGCGAGGATAGTGTTATTCCAAGGGGGAGGTAATTGTAATACCCCTTGTTTTGACTAGGAATGTATTTAACTAGATTATGTAAATAATGTAAATATGCTAGTATGGTTTCCTAGTGCGGAGCTCAAGGCTAAATCCCGACTGGAGAACGACTAGACATGTATGATGTAAATATTTTTATTTTGGACTACTTGTTTCTCTTATCATGCCAATTTGAAATGTATGTAAATATTTATGCATAAATAATAAATTGGTCCAAGAATGGTTGTGTAAAGAGAACCAAGGCGAATATGATTCCCCGAGAGGGGAAGAGAAAAGGGGTCCTAAGGGGAACCAATCCTTTACAGCCAATTGTCAACCTTGAAACTCACCCAAAATTATGTCATGTGCCTTGAATAAGCCAAATATCTCATTTTTTGACTATTTCCCAATCATTTGATGCATGTGTGAAGTTGGTGGGAAAATCCACTTCATGTAGCTATTGAAGCATGGGGTTGACTGCACTTTTGGATAGTTCTGTCACAAGTCAAAAGTTAGTATGCAATAAGGGTCCTTTATTCTAATGTCAGAAGTAATGACAGTTGTCTTTTCACCAATTTCTCATATTCCTTGGAGTCAACCCTCATTCTGTCATTCGTGCATGCAGATTTGCCTTATGAAGAGCTCCCCAATATTATTTATAACCTTTTACTAGGATCTATAGCCCAAAATTCGAATTTGGACCTAGGACAACAGATTTGGAAGAGAAAACTCATGGTTGTAAGTGAGCAAAGAGGTTGGTAACGCTAGGAACCCTTAATCCTTGAGTTTTGTTGTTGTTACATGCTTGGGAAGCCATGAGTTGAGGCTGTAAGTGGTTCTCCAACAACATTTTAGCAATTTGGTATTCTTCTATGCACACACAGGAAGCACTCAGCATGATGGATAGCCCAAGAGAACCACGATCAGTGAAGGGGATGCTTGATCCAAGAAGGGTGTTGTGTGGGTCAAGTATTGTGGAAGCCAATGTTGTGATAGATGAATGAGACCCTCGTAGAGCTTTGTATGAGAATTTGGATAAGCATAGAGAACATATTGGGTTGTGGGATGAGAGAGATAAGCCTGTAAGTGTTTCCTTTTCCTTGGTGGTCTCATATAATGGCTTGGGAGTGACCTCTCAATAGAAAGAGTATATGCTGGATAGAGTGCCTACGGTTGGGTGGAAAATCGCTCTTACATAGTTAGTTGATTTTATTTGCACTAGATAAAGATAAGTATTCTTTTGAATTTCTATGTGCAATGTTTTTAATTGATACTTGTAATGTTTATGCTGGAAATTACATGTTAGGTATGTGTGGATAAATTTTATTTCAGTTGTGTATGTTCATTTACATTCCTACACACATATTTCATTTGCTATGCATTTGAAAATTGGATTCATGGTATATTTAGAGACCTTGAATTTAGTTGATGTCCCCCTACCTCAGTCGAAATGATGCAAGGGGACATTAGATTTCGAATTCCCATCAATACTCACTTTAGAATTAAAGTGGAGAGATTGAGAAGTTTACGGAAAGAGCTATCAATGCTAGTTTTTATTGATAATCCTAGTCCCATATTCACAACAATAATCAGGACTTTTAGTAATTTGTTTTTTTATTAACATAGAGAGTTATGAATCCCATCTTCCCCATAATTTATTTTCCATTTGAGAAAGATTTAAAATGATTTGTACTTTGCAAGCACTAAATCATTTATCAATGACTATTGGATAATCATTGTGATAGATTGTTTGTGCAGGTTGTTGTAGCGTTGGATTGATTGCAAGGGAAGAATAAGTGAACCCACGACTGAAAAGTTCTTCGAAGAAGAAGCTCCTGCCTTTATTCCTATTGAGGATGTTTCTTCCATAGAGGAAATAGTGGATGAAAGCTCCACTGCTAGTCCTGCTGAGGATGTTCCTACCATAGAGGAAATAGTGGATGAAAGATCCACCTCGAGTGAGTATTCTGCAAAGGAAATAACTGTAATTCCCCTCGCCTTGAATCCTGAAGCAAAATATTCCCAGCTAAAATGCAATGGGGAAGTTTTTCAACTACCCAAAGAATTTAATCCCGCTAAAGAAGTTTTTGTACATGAATCTTCTGCCAAAAGTGGGACTGTTGAAATAACACCAGAAGAAAAGGAGGAGGAATCATGTGCCAAGGAGTAAGCATCTGCTAAAGTTGCAGAAAAGAAAATAGCATTAGTTGAAGAGAATGTTGTTCAAGACAACAACTTTGCAAAATTGTTCTATAGGATAGCTGGAAAATTAACAAGAATATAATATGCTTTCACTATTGTAATATGATATGTGCTTATTCCTCTAAAGAGTGAAGTTTAAATATTATAGGTCAACCCAAACAATGTAACAGCCAAGCGTTCGATGGTTATTTCAAGAACATTAAATATATCATCAAACATGATGCCTCCATAAGTAGGAAAAGTAAAGATATCATCAAACAAGATACCATCATAACCTATAATGGTAATTCAACTTCTATTCATAATTTCATCAATAATTTTGGACTGAAGGGAATACTTTTGCCAAATTTTTTATGTCTTAAGTTTTATTTCCTAGCAATCGATTGTGCTCTTTCTCTCTTTCCAATCAAGAGTGATAGTAGCAGATTGTGATCCTACGCTCCTTCCAATCAATAGTACCAACCCATCATGAGCCAACAACACCCCTACAGATTGCAAGGCAATCAAAGTTGTGGCTATACTCTAGAACACTGCACTTGAGCACTTCATCGCAAACACAATCGAATCACATAGTCAAGTCCATGAGACAGGAAGAGAATATAACCTATCATTACAACTCAAAATCATGGCGATGTAGTCTCGTATTTTGGCAGTGCAGTCTTGTGGCACAAAGAACACTCTATATGTCCATAAGAAAAGGACTCTACATGTCATTATGCATGCAATCTAGGAAATGGGGTAGTGCTAGCAAGAAGCTCACGGTGCAATCACAAGCAATGGCGCTTGTTGCTCAAGGATATGAGTAATTCATAATCCCTAACATGGATATAAGGCCATCAATGACCACGTGAGATGAAAAGACTATTGCATTGAAGATTGAATTGCTAGAGCTGTGAGAGTTACAAAACATTGTTGCGACCTGCCATTGAAAAATAAATTTTGTGCTGCTACAAAACTATTCTGCGACAAGATCTTTGTAGAAGAGTGGTACTATGGTTCTTGATAAAATTTGTTCATGTATTGTTGAAATCTCATCTTTCATAAAGAAAGAGATGAGGATCTTTATGGTGTAATTGAATGTAATATCACTCTAGAGTTAATTATATGAAAGTTGAAGAATTGAATATAGAGCTGCTATAGAATTATTTTGATAAACTGCAGAATCACATATTGTGATTTGTAAACAAAGGAGAAAGAATTTGAGCATATATCCCATATTTTCTTCAAATTATTTTGTAAGATGCAGATTCCAGATTGAAGAAGATGCACTCTTTGGCATAAATAGTGAGTGGTATCCTTACTAGAAAGGAAAGGAAAGGAAAGGACACATATTCAGAATGGTTAAGGAAGATCAAATCAACCTTCATATACAATGACTTATGGGATGGGATATGCGAAGGAAACATAATTCAGCCAGAAGCAAATGCTGTCATAACTATTGATATAAAAACTTTAGCATTAAAGAAAGATCTTAGCTTTAGCAATGATCACTTCCATTGTTAGCGAAGAGGTGAGCCAACACATTATGCTTACAAAGTCCTATTTTAAAGCATTAAAGACATTAAAAGACCAATATGACTCACATTCTAAAATGGAGGTAATTTAGTTAATGCTAAAATTGTTCAGTTTGGAAGTAAACAATAATGATCCTATGTTGGTTTCATCTAAGATCAAAGAAATAATGCACATGATCCAAGCATAATTTGTAAATCCATCTATCCAACTAACTCTAACTGTTTTGAGTCCCTGCAAGCAAGTGACAAGTTCAAAGACCTCACTTTTGACACCCTTATAGAAAAGATTCCATATAGAGAGAAAGCCTTTGAAAAGAAGATAGGAGAACCTGGTGGAGAATCTCTTTGCTTTGTTCTAAAAGCAAAGAATCATCCCAAAGACCCCAAGGGAGATATTAGCAGAAGAGGATGAGGAAGAAGAAATTTTAGAGGTAGAGGGGGAAGAAAAACTCAAGCAAGAGATCATATATGCAGTGCAAGAAAGCGTCGTGGGAAGAATGGATGTGAAGAATATCGGTGTTGGGATCCTTGGGATTCCATCAAAGGAAGACACAATCAAAATAAAGAAGACATAAATAAAAACCAAGATGATGGTAAACACCTTGATTCTACTCATTGTATTGTTGCACATTGTAATCTTGGCATTAATGAAATAACTTCTCTTTCATCTTACAAATATTGTTGGTTATTTGATACTAGTGCAAATTCTCACATGGATTTTAGGGTTGGTGCAAGCTAATGCTGGTCACTTATGACGCGTTCGTTGCAATGTACTTCTGGAAAAGCAGAAATCTGAACGTCAAAAAACAATATTAGAGGTACCTACACAACTTTTTGGAATATGGCGTAAGAATATGAAATGTGGACAATTGGATTACCTTCCGAAATATATAACTTTTATTTATGGAAACTAAGTATAAATCCCAAAAAACAAGGTTCTTCTAAGGTTGGTATGTTATTTTTTTCCCAAAAAATAATGAATATGTTTCCATTGGTCCACTTGTTTGGTATGAAAATGGTGGAATTTTGTGAAAAAAATTATATAGAGTTGTAGATAATAGTTGTGTCTAGTGCAGCGTTATTTTTCCATATTTATTTATGCTATATATTTTTTTAAATTAAGGAAGTCAGTGACTCCCTAAAATGACAAGGTTGAGCATTGGTCTACGACATCTTGGTCTTAACATAGTCAATGAATGACAATTTGTTTTTAGGTTGTAGGTCTTTGTGTCTTCTTGTGCGGGTTCTTTTCCATTTTCTAAATAGGTGAGCCAATCAAAAGTTATAGCTGAAGCAAATAGCCTACCTTTTGTGTTAGATTGATGTTAGCCTCATTTAAAATCAAATAAAAAATAGAAAAAGATAATAGATTTAAATAAAAATTACATATTTAGAATCTACAGACTCGAGTTACACAAGTGTGTGAATTTTCATTAGCAGTGGACAAGTGTGGCATATGCAAAATCATGCATGAAATAGGAGAAGTGGTATAAAACATGTGTTATGTCATAAGACAGTCCAAACCACTTGGTTTGGCAACCCAAACCTAGAACTAAAGCAGCCAAGTCATCCGCCACGTAGGTTGGAAAAAAGGTTCCCGCCAAAATTCTAAATTTAAATAATGTGTGCACGTAGTTTAAAATGTAACGAGCACCTACTAGAAGCGCGATTGCACTTCTAAGTGCACACGCATTAAACACGCATGCACACATATGTTAAGTTAAAACTTTGTTTTGATTTTATTTTCAAACATTTGCAATAGAATGATGATGATGAACAATGATGATGAGGAGGAGGATGATGAGGATGAGGATGATGACTATGATGATGATGATGATGAGGATGATGATGATAATGATGATGATGATGGAGATGACGATGATGATGAACAAGGATGGTGATGGTGATGATGATGATGAGGAGGATGATGATGATCACGATGACTATGACTATGATGACAATGATTATGATGATGATGATGATGATGATGATGATTACAATGATGATGATGATGATGTTGATGATGACGACGATGATGATGATGACCATGATGATGATGACCATGAAGATGATGATGAACAATGATGACAACGATGATGATGACTATGATGATGACAACGACGACGACGACGACGATCATGAATAGTATGACTATGAAAACGATGATTATGATGATGATTACGATGATGAGGATGATGATGACTATGATGGTGATGATAATGATGATGATGATGAGGAGGAGGAGGAGGATGACTATGATGATGAGGATGAGGATGAGGATGAGGATGAGGATGATGAGGAGGAGGAGGAGGAGGATGATGAGGATGATGAGGATGAACAATGATGGTGATGATGATGATGAGAATGATGACAATGATAATGATGAGGATGATGACTATGATGATGATGAGGAGGAAGATGAGGATGATGATGATGATGATGATGACAACGATGGTGATGATGAGGATGATGATGATGACGACGACGATGAGGAACAATGATGATGATGATGATGATGATGATGACGACGATGATGAGGAACAATGATGATGATGATGATATGTTTAGTTGAAACTTTGCTTTGATTTTGTTTTCAAGCATTTTTAATGGAATGATGATGATGACCATGGCGATGATGATGAACAATGATGATGATGAGGAGGAGGATGATGACAATGACGATGATGAGGATGATGATGAGGATACTAATGAGGATGAGAAGGAGGAGGAGGAGGAGGAGGATGATGATGACGACAATGATGATGATGATGAACAATGATGGTGATGATGATGATAAGGATGATGACAATGATGATGATGATGAGGATGAGGATGATGATGATGATGACAATGACAATGATGATGAACAATGATGGTGATGAGGATGATGATGATGATGATGATAATGATGATGCAGAACAATGATGACGATGATGATAGGTTTAGTTGAAACTTTGCTTTGATTTTATTTTTAAGCATTTGCAATGGAATAATGATGATGAGGAGGAGGATGATGACAATGATGATGATGAGGACGCTGACTATGATGATGATGATGATGATGATGATGATGATGGCGATGGCGATGATGATGAACAATGATGGTGATGATGATGATGAGGAGGAGGATGATGAGGATGATGATGAGGATGATGATGATGATGATGATGATCACGATGACTATGACTATGATGACGATGATTATGATGATGATGATGATTATGATGATGGGGATGATGATATTGATGACGATGATGATGGTGACTATGATGATGAACAATGATGGTGGTGATGATGATGATGAGGATGATGATGACGATGCCGATGATGATGAACAATGATGATGATGGTGATGATGATGATAAGGATGATGACAACGATGATGATGAGGATGATGACTATGATGATGAGGATGATGATGATGATGATGATGATGATGATGATGACGATGACAATGATGATGAAAAATGATGGTGATGATGATGATGATGATGATTATGAGGATGAGGATGATGATTATGACGATGATGATAAGGAACAATGATGATGATGATGATGATGATAGGTTTAGTTGAAACTTTGCTTTGATTTTATTTTCAAGCATTTGCAATGGAATGATGATGATGATGATGACGACAATGATGATGATGATGATGATGAGGATGATGATGATGATGAGGATGATGATGATGATGGTGGTGATGATGATGATGGTGGTGATGATGATGATGATGAACAATGATGGTGATGATGATGATGAGGATGATGATGATGATGATTACGCTGACGAGGATGATGATGTTGATGATGACGATGATGATAATGATGAACATAATAATGATGACCATGACAATGATGATGAAAAATGATGATGACGATGATGATGGCTATGATGATGATGATGATGACGATGAAGACGACGACAATGATGATGATGATGATCACAAATAGTATGACTAAGATGATGATTACGATGATGAGGATGATGATGACTATGATGGTGATGATAATGATGATGATGATGATGACAATGATGAGGATGAGGATGATGACTATGATGACGATGATGGGGATGAGGATGATGATGATGATGAAGATGAGGAGGATGATGACTATGGTGATGATGAGGAGGAGGAGGAGGAGGAGGAGGAGGATGATGCCAATGATGATGTTGATGATGATGACGATGAACAATTATTGTGATGATGATGATCAAGATGATGACAGTGATGATGATCAGGATGATGACTATGATGATGATGATGAGGATGAGGATGAGGATGATGATGATGATGGTGATGGCGACGATGGTGGTGGTGGTGATGATGATGATGATGGCAATGATGAGGAACGGTGATGCTGCTGATGATGATTATAGGTTTAGTTGAAACATTGCTTTGATTTTATTTTCAAGCATTTTCAATGGAATGATGATGATGACCATGACAATGATGATGAACAATGATGATGATGATGATGAGGATGATGACAATGATGACGATGAGGATGATGACTATGGCGATGATGATGATGATGATAATGATGGTGTGGATGAGGAGGAGGAGGAGGATGATGATGGCAATGATGACAATGAAGATGAACAATGATGGCAATGATGACAATGAAGATGAACAATGATGGCGATGATGATGATGATGATGTTGAGGAATAGTGATGATGATGATAGGTTTAGTTGAAACTTTGCTTTGATTTTAATTTCAAGCATTTTCAATGGAATGATGATGATGAACATGACTATGATGATGAGGATGAAGACAATGGAATGACGATGATGATGATGAGGAAGAGGATGACAATGATGATGATGAGGATGATGACTATGATGATGATGAGGAGGAGGAGGATGATGAAGATGATTATCACGATGACTATGACTACAATGACGATGATTATGATGATGATGATACGATGAGGAGGATGATGACGTTGATGATGATGATGATGATGATGATGACCATGACAATGATGATGAACAATGATGATGATGATGATGATGATGATGACGGTGATGACGACGACGATGATGATGACTATGATTATGATGACGATGATGATGATAATGATGATGATGAAGACAATGACGACGACAACGATGACGATGATGATGATCATGAATACTATGACTATGATGACTATGATTACGATGACTATGATGGTGATGATGATGATGATAATGATGAGGATGAGGATGATGACTGTGATGATGATGATGAGCATGAGGATGATGATGAGGATGAGGATGATGACTATGATGATGATGATAAGGATGAGGATGAGGATGATGATGATGATAAGGATGAGGATGACGACGATGATGATGAGGATGATGACTATGATGGTGATGAGGATGAGGATGATGATGATGACGACGATGATGATGATGAACAATGATGGTGATTATGATGATGATGACGACGATGATGAGGAACAATGATGATGATGATGAGGATGAGGATGATGACAATGATTATGATGACTATGATGATGATGACTATGATGATGATGATGAGAATGATTATGATGATGATGATTATGATGAAAGTTGAGCCTGAGCTTAGTGCAGAAAGTTGAGCCTGAGCTTAGTGCAGGAGCTCAACCTCCTTTTAGAATGCATTTTTGGCACTTTTTCTAATATGATGGAAAATATACTTCATCTTGAATTAGTTATCCCTCGAGTTCCTTATGGGATAAGTCGTCTCGGTTCATCTTGTGCTCTCTTTAGTGGTGTATGATGTCCCAGGGGGTAAGATGTTGATTAGTTAAGCGTTTGTTCTTGAAGATAGCGAATTTATTATATAAATGATGCTGAACTTATACAAGTTTATCTCTTACTAATCTCATTTTTATATACACATATCCATAAAGTATAGTATCTTTGTTGATATGATTTATTTTAAAAATAAATATTTATTTATCTATATCTATAATATTTAAGTTTTACTTAAGTCTCATCAAATGTGAAATTTATATCTTTTTCTTTAACCTTCTAAAAATATGTTAATATCTTTTTCTATAACTTTTAAAAAATATTTGAATCTTAATTGATATTTCTTAGTTAATGCAGAATTTACCCGTAAAAGCAATCAACATGACCAAGAAAGTAGGGTGTTTACACAGCAAGGTTTCCCTTATAAAAATTAATATGACCCTTTAAGAAAGGGTGTTTTCAAAGTAATGGGGGTGATTAAAATTCTAATAATGTAGTGGCCGTGAATCGTGAGTTTCTTTTCATGTGACGATTGTTCATCGATGTCTGCAAATGTACGGTCCATAGAATAGAACAGATCATCTAGTACCAGAAATCTTTAAACAAATTTGTGGCCATCAATGTAATGAGTGTTTAGATGTGTATCAAAGCTTTCGACGGTTTTCAAGATTTAGTAATGAGATTTCACTCGTTTTCAAGATTTAGTAATAAGTATTTATAGTAAGCCATTTGATACTCCATACAACGTGGCCCCTCCAACATCACATCTATAAAATTTGAAAGAGGGAGGATTTTGTAGAGTCCACAAAGCCCGGTGCTTTCTTCTTTCTTGATAGTAGCTGTCAATTTCAATTACTCATGGAACTCACGTCCAGGATTTTGACGTGTCAGCTCACACAAGCACTCTCTGCATTTTTCTCAGTACACAATTGATGACTTATTAACAGAGCTTTATCTATCCTGTTATTTATATATAACAAGCAACCATTCCAAGTTTGATTTGAGGATGATGACAATGAGGATGATGACTATGATGATGATGATGAGGATGATGATGAAAAATGATGGTGATGATGATGATGATGAGGATGAGGATGATGACGATGATGATTATCATGATGACTATGACGACAATGACGATGATTATGATGATGATGATGATGATAATGAGGATGATGTTGTTGTTGATGATGATGATGATGATGACCATGACGATGATGATGAACAATGAAGATGATGATGACAACGATGACGATGATGACAACGATGATGATGATGACGATGATGACTATGATGATGATGATGATGACAATGACGATGACGATGACGATGACGATGACGATGACGATGATGATGACGATGACGACGATGACGATGATGACGATGATGATGATCATGAATACTATGACTATGATGACGATGATTATGATGATGATGATGATTACGATGATGAGGATGATGATGACTATGATGGTGATGATGATGATGAGAATGATGATGACTATGATGATGATGATGAGGATGATGAGGAGGAGGAGGAGGAGGAGGAGGAGGATGATGACTATGATGATGATGAGGATGGGGATGATGATGATGAGGATGATGACTACGATGAGGATGATGAGGATGATGATGATGATGATGATGATGATGATGGTGATGATGATGAACAATGATGGTGATGACGATGATGATGACGACGATGATGAGGAATAATGATGATGATGATGATGACAATGATGATAGTGATGATCATGACTATGATGATATTAATGAGGATGAATATGATGCCGATGAATATGATGAAAGTTGAGCCTGAGCTTAGTGCAGAAAGCTGATCCTAAGCTTAGTGCAGGAGCTCAGCCTCCTTTTAGAATGCATTTTTGGCACTTTTTCTGATATGATGGAATATATACTTCATCTTGAATTAGTTATCCCTCGAATTCCTTGTGGGATAAGTCGTCTTGGTTCATCTTGTGCTCTCTTTAGTCTTGTCTGATGTCCTAGGGGGTAAGATGTTGATTAGTTGAGATTTTTTTCTTAAAGATAGTGAATTTATTATATAAATGATGTTGAACTTATAAAAGTTTATCTCTTACTAATCTCATTTTTATATAAACATATCCATAAAGTATAGTATCTTTGTTGATATGATTTATTTTAAAAATAAATATTTATTTATCTATGTCCATAATATTTAAGTTTTACTTAAGTCTCATAAAATGTGAAATTTATATCTTTCTCTTTAACTTTTTAAAAATATGTTAATCTCTTTTTCTATAACCTTAAAAAAATATTTGAATCTTAATTGATATTTCTTAGTTAATGCAGATATTACCCATAAAGGAATCAATATGACCAAGAAAGTAGGGTTTTTACACAACAAGGTTTCCCTTATAAAAAATGAATATGACCCTTTGAGAAAGGGCATTTTCAAAGTAATGGGGGTGATTAAAATTCCAATACTATAGTGGTCGTGACTCGTGAGTTTCTTTTCATGTGATGACTGTTCATCGATGTCTACAAATGTACGGTCCATAGAATAGAACAGATCATCTGGTACCAGAAATATTCAAACAAATGTGTGGTCATTAGTTTAATGAGTGTTTATATGTGTATTAAAGATTTCGACGGTTTTAAAGATTTAGTAATTAGTATTTATAGTAATCCATTTGATACTCCATACAGTGTGGCCCCTCTGACATCACATCTATAAAATTTGAAAGATGAAGGATTTTGTAGAGTCCACAAAGCCCGATTCTTTCTTCTTTCTTGATATTAGTTGTCAATTTCAATTACTCATGGAACTCGCGTCCAAGTTTTTGACGTGTCAGCTCACACAAGCACTCTATGTATTTTTCTCAGTACACGATTGACAACTTATTAACAGAGCTTTATCTATCCCGTTATTTATATATAACAAGCAACCATTCCAAGTTTGATTTGAGGATGATGACAATAACGATGATGAGGATTGATGACTATGATGATGATGATGAGGATGACTATGATGACGATGATTATGATGATGATTACAATGATGATGACTATGATGATGATTATGATGGTGATGATGGTCAATGTTGGAGGCCTCCCTTACCCTCCACTAGCCATAGGTAAGGATCCTAAGACCTCATAATGGCACCCATGGGCCTAAGAAATAGTGGTGAAGACTATATTCTAAAAATACTTGTACATGTGTGAATACCAAGACATTGTTGAAGAACATTAGTCATTAAATGGGATAAATGTTAGTGAGTAAATGTTGAAGTCGCGTGCACACATCTCTTTACGTGTACGCGTTCGTACGCACGCACACTCTTATACACACATGCACGCTCATAAATATGTGTGTGTGCACATGTTACTATTTAAAAAAATAGAGATCTGGATTCCTGAGGTTGCTACCAATTTTCACGGGTTTTCTACAACTGTTCACGTGTTTTGTGCTCCTGAACTTTGCAATTTGGCTCACACTGAA
Organism: Pseudotsuga menziesii; assembly: GCA_001517045.1. Taxonomy (NCBI): domain Eukaryota; kingdom Viridiplantae; phylum Streptophyta; class Pinopsida; order Pinales; family Pinaceae; genus Pseudotsuga; species Pseudotsuga menziesii. The sequence goes on along the minus strand of LPNX010325543.1, from coordinate 625,171 downwards.
TCATCAATTAGACACTCTTTGATCTATTGGATAGAAGATCACTCTTGGAATCTAACAAACATATTCGGTGATCTTAGAAGTTAGTGGATACATTCAAACTACAAGTTTTCATTGCAAGAAGAGATCATTTTGAATAGGTATGGTGAATTGTAAATAATTGTTTTCATTCACAAGATTTCAAATCATTTTATTGATTTATGTTTTATCATATGCCTACAACAATATCTCTCTCATAGACAACAATTAATTTCACAAGAATAATTCCCAACTTCACATCTAAACAAGTCTCATATTCTCCATATAAGATGAAGTATGCAATGTTAACTATTTTACATTTGCACATGAATATATTTTGATTTCACACAAAGATGGCATAGATGAAGTTATCTCTTGAGGCTCTTCAATTTTAAAAAAATCTTTGAAGCAATCATGGGAGAGGGTCATATTTAATAGTTCACCAAGTTGTCCGTATTCTCTATACAAGATGAAGTATGCAATGTAGACCAATAATCATTTTCACATGAGTATATTTTGATTTCCCACAAGGATGGCATAGATGAGGTTCTCTATTGAGACTCTTCAATTTTTATAAAAACCTTGGAAGCAATCATGGGAGAGGGTCCATATTGAATAGTTCACCAACTTGTCCATGCTCTCCTCTTCGTGCTAGATTTATCATAACAAGCCTTTGAGCTTGACAGTGATGCCTCTACCTCAATTATTTCTCCTTTGTTTAGGGGATTTGCAACCTCCTCATTGTGTAATTAGTCAATTTGTTATCTTTAGTTAACTTGTAACTTAATGAGTGTAATTTATTCAATTTATTCGAAAGACATCCAAACACCAACTTGTGTCTTCCCTTGCAACAAATGTGGCATATTACGTGTAATGTCATCTCGTCCAAAGGTGTTGGAAATGAAGAATATTTCACTCATCTTATTGTGACTTCCAATAATTTTTGAACACAAAGGAAGTCATAATCCTATAGCTGTAATACCTTCAAACTCAAATCTCTTTACTTGACTCAAATAGAGTATAGAAATGAAACTTTAGTTCGAACATAAAGAGAAATATTTAATCGGCATTTATGTATCAATGCTAATAATTACCATACTAACATATCTGTAATTTAGTTAATTATGTTGGAACACGTCATGTTTCTTGTATAATGGAACTAATACCTTATTTGTTGCTTCTTATGTAGGGGTAGACCTCATAGTTTTGATAAAGATACTTTTGGAGATGGGAAAATCATGTAACAGAGTAAGAAAAACTAGAAGGAATATGCCCATTGAAAAGGAAAATGAGCTAAGAGAAAAGGCCAGGTTAGAAATGGAGAGAGTGAGACATGGTACAGACATTTCCACTGATACTGCGACCGATACTAATAGAGTTGATGACATAACAACCTCTACTTCAGAACCATGAATGAAGCGATTGCATCCAATGGACCCAACTCAAATTCCCACATCAACACAGTCTCCAACCAAAAATCCATCAATGAGCCATGTTGAAGCTCTTAAAGACATAGGTATATTGAGAGACATTGAGTATCAAGCGTTGGACCTAGGAGCAATGATTAATTTTCAATCTCTCCAAGAATACCACAACCATGTCAAGCACACTCCCAATATGGACCAACATGTGGATGAAGCACCACAACAAAGAAGCCCTGGGATTCGTAGCTCATGTCCACCTTCACTACCTCGACTGTCTAGTGCAAGAAAAAGGACTCCTAGACATATCCATGTGGATGAAATTTGTATGTCAGGCCTTGAAGGTAAGTTTCTTAAATGCACTATCGATTGGTAATGTAGCAAATTAATGAAGGCATATTTTGAATCCAAAGGCGATGTCGGTAAATGTCAATTATTACTATGTTTGTTAAAGTCAAATTGTTTAGTTGTTGTTAGGAGAATTCTGGGCATAAAGATGGTTAGAAGTTCAAAGGGTAACAATCATATTGTTAGAAATCTCAAATATTCTTTTAATGCGATTGGGAAGACGTCTCGTACTAAATATCTTTGTGTAGATCGTCATGTGTTATCAAAATCAGTTGTAAGAAAGTCCATACGGAAACGTCGCCTCCTTTCACACACTTCTCACATACTTAAATTAAATAGAAAAACTGTTAAGAAGTATTTTGTTATAAGAGAAAATATTCAGACTCCAGGTGGAAAATATTCTTGGGCTTTTGTCGGCAAGTTGCCTCGTTGAGATATGAAGCTAATTGATGTTGTTAAGGACTTAGTTCTAGCATGATCATACCAGACCTTCATCTAACCAAAGAGATGTGCTAAAGCTGAGAAAAGGTTCTACTAAATGTGAACCCCATGTCAAACACTTCCTTGACACAACACAGACTGAACTCTACGAGAGATTCAGGAATGAGCACACACAATTAAACCTGGGACAAAGGTCCTTTGAGAAATGTAAACCATGGTACGTTCGTATATGCATTGATCGAAACACATGCTGTTGTAGATACCATGTAAAATATGAATATTTTTATGACACGTATAAACATATATTTTGTGATTTGCATACTAACCTTGAGCAGAGCTGTAATGAATCCGTAATACCACCGAATGCATCGAGAGATTTTAGCGTCATCATCATGTGTCCGAGGAATGAAGGACAAAAATACTATGGAAAATCATGTCTATATGGGAATTGTTCTAGGTGCAATGGGTTTTCTATTTTGAACCATTACATTCATGGAAGCGATGAGCATCAATTTAAAAATATGAGCATGGAGATGCAAAGCTTCAAGTACATAACCTATCAATCAGATAGTGCGAAGGAAAGTAAAAAGATTGCATTGGTGAAGTCATAGGTGCAAATGATTATTGTTTGTTTTTCCTCTTACATGTCCAATTTTTACATATACATTATTTAAAGGTCACATTCTAATACGACCCTTGTTTTCATGGAAACATGTATGGGTATGTGATTTTTTTACAGAGTTCTACAAGAAAACCGAGTAGTATGTTCAACATGTGCATGTAGCGCAATGGCAAGATGAGCAGTACAAAAAATGAAAGGTCAACTTTCCCATTGGGACCATATTGTCAATTGTGGATTTTGCAGAAAACTACACCCTTCAACCACAAAATGAAATTTAGAGTCAATACTACCATTCTGACCAAGTCGGCATCATGGTACATATTACATATAGGCATGGACCTAAGAGCAGCATTGACAATAGGATAATACAGAAGGAGACAAAATTTTACATAAGTGATGACAGATGCCATTATCTGCATTATGTGCAATATTGTTTTCAATTTTTTTATGGTCATCTAAAGGAGGGAGATATACAAATGGATCAGAATTGGATATGGTCATATGGTTGTGTGTGCCAATTCAAAAATGCCCGAGTCTTCCAATGGATGAGTATGTTACATAAGACTTAAAATGTGCCGCATATATGGAACTACTTTGAGATCGGGCATGAGAAAAGTGAGCATGACGGGGCTGGTGCATGCATCAAGACTGCACTACGAAGGGAGGATAGGAGGTTTACCAGAAACCCCCATATCAAAGATGTAGAATCCATAGTTCAATGGTGCTCTGCAACAATGTCAGGCCGAACTAAAGTGAAACATACATCAAAAGGGGTAGGAAGGCCGGTTAGGAATTGTTGGCATGTGGTTGACATAGATTGATCCCATTCCTATAGTTGCGGCACAGTACAAGGAACACATGGATTGTATTTGGTTCGAAGCTCAAACAACTCCCTATTTGAAATATGGATGCAAAAAATTGCTTTCTTTTGCAGCCCTTGTAGCAGTGGTGAATGGGATGAATGCAAATGCATGGATTGGGTTGATGATTGGGATCATGTGTCACTTGCAGTAGACCCATGTGTAGTCATTGAAAAAACCCACGTAGAGGAGGGTCAGTGAGCGATTTCAATATACTGTGACCATATCTCAAATCTTGTACAACTAGGACACATATATGCAGTTGTTTCCCCGAAAGACAATGAATGGGGCACAAATTATTTATTGGAACAATGCATTGAAGGTAAGCAAATCCTGAACGAATCATTGACTGATGATGAAGGCAATGAATTTCCTATTGGCTTGATGGTGGTTGAGAGTGAATATCTTACACTAGATGGGAAATCAAGAAGAACTAGTGGGAATGTATTCGTGGATTACATACCAGGTTCTGTGGTCTATCACTTCACAAACTTGATTGTTGGCATGAACATCCATCTACAGACAATGTCAAACAAGAACTCAACCAAGGTACATTACTTATTGCCTCATTAAGAGCACGAGAGATTACTGGAGGAAATTAGCAATAGAGAGGATCCATATGGCTATATTGAATGAGATTGGGTAATTGTGCTTACACTCCACTTGGGTGAAACCCTAGTTTGCATAATTTGGCATGGATGCATGCCTGGGTCATGCAGAGTCGGGGGGAGGCCACCCCGGCCATAATTCCATGCCACAATCCCAACGAAACCGATGGTTCATCTATCGGATCCCTGATCAATGCTATGGTGAGTTGTAGTAGGCCTGCAAAAGCCATCTAGGGACGCCTGGGCCAATTCAAGGTCGGGTTTCAAAAACCAAACCGAGTGATGATTTCCAAATCCATCGGCACCTGCAGGTGTGTTTGGGAATGGCCTCCATGGGAATGCCGCCCCCGGCCTCCTGGCACAGGGTTTTGCAAGGACGATGCACCATTTCCAGGGTTGCATGGACCCAACTGGGGCAAAACCCTAGTTTTTAAAATATGGCCTAGAGGCATTCCCAGGCCATGCAGAGTCAGGTGGGAGGCCACCCTAGCCATAATATCATGCCACAATCCCAACGGAACTGACGGTTCGTCCATCAGATCCCCTATCAATGTTCTATGGCGAGTTGCAGTAGGCCTACACAAGCCGTTCAGGGACACCTACCTAATTCAAAGTCGGGGTCAAAAAACCAAACATGGCAGCGAATTTCGATTTCGTCCACTCCTGTAGCCTGCAGCGTTCAAAATTGAACCCTTCACAGCCCTTCTAAAGGGTTCTATCCCTTCCCAGAAGTGTAAATTTAAAATTTCCCTTCAAAAAAAAATTAAAATCTGAATTTTACCCTTCCAATCAAGATTAGGGGCATAATTTATATCAACATTTCAAAAGAAGGGCAACATTTGAAATGACCCATCCATATAAATTTGTCAATATGTTGAAATTCCTACGCTATAAAGTTCAACTCATCATTCAAAATATTGGAAATATGATAAATTATAATCACTCACTCACTCATGTCATGCACTCACTGCTTAGTTGTGCAAGATGGCCAGAAATCATTGATGACTACGAGGAACTAGCCATCGAGATGTGACTCTGACTACCAAGTCACTTGGGGCTGCAATCTAAAGTGTGACAATGTGTCAACAACTATGACTATAACAAAAAATAACAACTACTAGTCTACTACCAGGCCCGAAACGAGATCAAAACTTTGTACCTACTATCTATGTGAACCTCAATACCAATGTCCACTCTTTTTTCGTCAAAATGAAATTAAAAAGGCTGGTTTGATAAGTCCTCCTCTACAATAATTCATTTCTTGCATGAATATCATGGACTCACAACAACTATAAGAAAATACAAATAATGGCATGTAACTAAGATCACAAATTGAGGAGAGGTCGATTTATGCATTGCTATAGAGAGGTGTCATTGGGGACACGATATGGAGAAATAATGGTTATTAATGAAATGAAAAAAACAATTGTTGGCTCAAGGATAGTCTTCAATTTGATGGGTGGCATGATCATGATGTAATCTCCCTCCATTATTCCAAACATTTGTGGTTTCTCACAACATTTGTCCTCAGCGCCACCAAAATACATGTAAAAATTACTTGTCTTTACATCCTCTTCTCTTTAAATCCTCATCTCATAGTCATAACTAAGGATTATTATGCATGCATATCCTCACCTTCTAATACGAATTGACGCAAATAATAAGAGACAACTATAAGTATGTCCCGCCAAGGATTACTCACAAGGCCAAATGCAACAAGACATAGCCAAGCCAATAGATGGGTTTATCAGGATACTAGCAAAGCCATCCTTCAAGTTGGGTTTATCAGGCTAATAAGGCAGTGGACAGGAAGAAATGATAAGCTAGTGGGCTCATCCACGGAGCTAAGGGCACCCTCACAAGATATACCTGGCCTGACATCCACGTTGCCTACACACCCTACACAAGGAAATGTCCCCTTCTTGGCTCCATAGTCCCTCGGGCTACCCCTTCCCTTCCAGTGTTCTTTAGGATGTGCAAAGCAAATTCACCAGCCACCCTTATATTATTGTGAGGTTCCATACTAGGTTTATCAAGCACATTCTATGTCTCTTCCACTCCTAAGTCTTGCATACAGTTCAGACCCGACCATGGTGCACAACACAACAAACCACAGGGAAAAACATAGCCACATCGGCTTCCCTCCGTGATACATATACAACAGGGTTTACTTGCATACCACAATGTCACTCAGTCCTACACTATGGAACCACACTTCTGCAACTCAGGGTCGACGAACAACAATGACGCCCGCGTTAGTGAATGTTCTGCTGAATGAACACACATGCCCTCGAATGAACAAAGAGTGAATGAATGAATCCCCCTCTCGAACTCCTCAGGAACAACAAAACATTTTGTGCATCTAGGAGAAAGGACGGATTGGGCACGCACCACGTGGTTACTTGCTACAAAAGCAAGAACGTGACCTCCCAGACTGCTGACCTGCAGGATCGCTCAGACAAGCAATCAAACTGCCATGCCTTGTTTTTCCCAATGCATTAACTACCTCAATCAACTTCTGGAAGAAGTTGATGATCGAGGGCAGAGGAAAAAAAGGTAGCTAAGGGTTCAAGGTTCTCTCTACTGACACCTGGCCACACCCTATTGGCTTAGGGTGTTTGACTAACTTCCCACCCTATCCCTTGTTCAATCATGCCCCCATCTCCTTCACATTTGCAGTCCCATAGCTAGCTGTGATATTTTATTAATTTGCATAGTTACATGTGAAACTCACCCAAAATTATGTCATGTTCCTTGAATAAGCCAAATATCTCCTTTTTTTACTATTTCCCAATCATTGGATGCATGTGTGAAGTTGGTGGAAAAAGTCACTTCATGTAGTTCTTGAAGCATGGGGTTGACTGCACTTTTGGATAGTTCTGTCACAAGTCAAAAGTTAGTCTACCGTAGTCAGGGTCCTTTCTTCTAATGTCAAAAGTAATGTTAGTTGTATTTTAACCAATTTCTCATATCCCTTGGAGTCAACCCTCATTTTTTATTCTTGCATGTATATTTACCTTGTGCAGAGCTCCCCACTATTGTTTATAACCTTTTACCAGTATCTATAACCCAAAATTCGAATTTGGACATAAGACAACAAATTTGGAAGGGAAAAACCATGGTTGTAAGTGAGCAGGGAAGTTGGGAAAGCTAGGAACCCTTAGCCCTTGAGTTTTGTTTCTATTGCATGCTTGTGAATCCATGAGTTGAGGCTGCAAGTGGTTCTCCAACAACATTTTAGCAAGTTGGTATTCTTCTATGCACACACAGGAAGCACTCAACAAGATGGATCACCCAAGAGAACCATGATCAATGAAGGGGATGCCTGATCCAAGAAGGGTGTTATGTGGGGAAGGTATTGTGGAAGCCAATGCTGTGAGAGATGAATGAGACCCTTGTAGAGCTCTATATGAGCATTTTTCTAAGCATGGAGACCAGATTGGGTTGTGTCCTGAGAGAGAGAAGCATGTAAGTGTTTCCTTCACCTCGGTGGCCTCATAGCCCGGCTTGGGAGTGGCTTCTCAACAGAAAGAGTATATGTTGGAAAGAGTGCCTATGGTTGGGTGAAAAATCACTCTTACATAGCTAATTGTTTGGATTTCCGCTGGATAAAGATAAGTATTCTTTTGTATTTCTATGTGCAATGTTTTTTAATTGATGCTTGTAATGTTTATGCTGGAAATTGCATGTTAGGTATGTGTAGATAAATTTTACTTCCCTTGTGTATGTTCATTTAAATTCCTACACACATATTTTTTTTGCTATGCATTAGAAAATTGGATTTGGGGCAAATTTAGAGACCTCGAATTTAGTTGAGTCCCCTTACCTCAGTCTAAATGATGCAAGGGAACATTAGATTTTGAATTCCCATCGATATTCACTTTAGAATTAAAGTGGAGAAATTTAGAAGTTTACAGAAAGAGATATCAATGTCAATTTGCATTGATAATCCAAGTCCCATATTCACAACAATAATCAGGACTTTTAGCAATTGTTTTTTTATTAACATAGAGAGTTATGTATCCCATCTTCCCCAGAATTTATTTTCTTTTTAAGAAAGATTTAAATTGATTTGTACTTTGCAAGAATTAAAGCATTTATCAATGACTAATTTTTCTTTTGAGAAAGATTTAAATTAATTTGTACTTTGCAAGAATTAAAGCATTTATCAATGACTATCGGATAATCATTGTGATAGATTGTTTGTGTAGGTTGTTGCGTATGTTGGATTGATTGCAAGCGAAGAACAGGTGAACCCACGATTGAAGAAGCTCCTGCCTCTAGTCCTATTGAGGATTATTCTTACATAGAAGTAGTGGATGAAAGATCCACCCCTAGTCCTGCTGAGGATGTTCTTACCATAGAGGAAACAGCAGTGGATGAAAGATCCACTACTGTTCTTACATAGAAGAAGTAGTGGATGAAAGATCCACCCCTAGTCCTGCTGAGGATGTTCTTACCATAGAGGAAACAGTAGTGGATGAAAGATCCACTACTGTTCTTACATAGAAGAAGTAGTGGATGAAAGATCCACCCCTAGTCCTGCTGAGGATGTTCTTACCATAGAGGAAACAGTGGATGAAAGCTCCACCTTGGGTGAGCATTTTGCATAGGAAATAACTGTAATCCCCCTCGCCTTGGATCCTGAAGCAGAATATTCCCAACTAAAATACAATGGGGAAGTTTCCCAACTGCCCAAAGAATTTAATCCCGATAAAAAAGTTTTTGTAGCTGAAGCTTCTGCAGAAAGCGGGACTGTTGAAACGACACCAGAAGAAAAGGAGGAGCAATCATGTGCCAAGGAATAAGCATTTGCTAAAGTTGCAGAAAAGAAAACAACATCAGTTGAAGAGAGTGTTGTTCAAAGACAACAACTTTGCAAAACTATTCTATAGGATAGCTGGAAAATTAACAAGAATATAATATGCTTTCACTATTGTAATATGATATGCGCTTAACCCTCTAAAGTGTGAGCTTTAACTATTACAGGTCAACCCAAACAATGTAACAGTCAGTCATCTGATGGTTATTTCATAGACAAAGGAAAATTAAACATATAATCAAACATGATACCTGCATAAGTAGGAAAAGTAAAGAATATAACATGTTATTACAACCCAAAATCATGGCGATGTAGTCTCGTATTTTGGTAGTGCAGTATCGTGGCACAAAGAACACTCTATATGTCCATAAGAAAAGGACTCTACATGTCACTATGCATGCATTCCAGGCAATGGGGCAGTGCTAGCAAGAAGCTCGCGGTGCAATCACAAGCAATGGTGCTTGTTGCATAAGGATATGAGTAATTCATAATCCCTAACATGTAATGCCAAGACTAATGCTAAAAATTACATAGCATTATCCGGCTTCTCAAATTTGTAAACCCCTTGGAACACAATATATTGTTATTGAATAAGTAAATCTATAAATATATTCCCAATAATATTAAACCTCACCTCAATATGAGATCAAATAAAGTTTCTCTTTGGTCAACAAAAACTTTTTGATAAAAACCATAAGCTAATGTATCGATTTTTGTGTCAATTAATGAAAATGACTTCACTCTCTTTACAAGAGTCTGGGGTCTCAACGTTCAAATTTGAAACCTTCTCAGCCCTTCCAAATGGTTCTAGCCCTTCCTATAAGTGTAAAGTTAAAAATGCCCTTCAAAAAAATTTTAAATTCTGAATTTTACTCTTCCAATTAAGAAGGACATAATTTATATCAACATTTCAAAAGAATGGTAACATTAGAAATTACCCATCGATATAAATTTCTCAAGATGTTGAAATTCCTATGCTATAAAGTTTGACTCTGTCATTCAAAATATTGGAAATGTCTTAAATTATAATCTCTCACTCACTCACGACATACCCTCACTGTTTAGCTATGCAAGATGATGAGTGATGATTGACAACTACGAGGAACTAGCCACTAGGACGTGACTCTAACTCCTGAGTCACTTGGGGCTCCAATATAAGGTGTGACAATGTGTTAGTGACTGCGGTTGTAACATGTATAGAACAACTACTAGTCTACTTCTAGGCCCAAAACTTTGTGCCCACTACCTATGTGAACTTAACTACCAATCTCCACTTGTTTTTCATCAAAATGAAATTCAAATGGCTGGTTTGATGAGTCCTCCTATACAAGACTTCGTTTCTATAATGAATATCATGGACTCATGACAATTATATAAACAACACTCCATGTCATGCAACTATAAATAATGGCATGCAACTAAGATCACAATCTGTGTAGAGATTGATTTATGCAATGATATAGAGAGGTGCCACTGGGCACACAATATCGAGAACCAATGAGTTAGAAAAAGTGTTTGGACCAAAGCACCACAATGGTTATTAATAAAATTTAAAAAAAAACAACTTTTGGCTCATTGAAGAATAGTCTTCAATTTGATGGGTGGCATGATCATGATGTAATCTCCCTCTGTCCTTCCAAACATTTGTGGTTTCTCATAACATTTGTCCTCAACACTTGCCACCAAAATACGTATAAAATTACATGTCTTTGCATTCTCTTCTCTTTAAATCCTCACCTCATAGTCATAACTAAGGATTATTATGCATGCACATCCTCACCTCATAATCATAACTAAGGATTATTGTGCACACACATCCTCACCTTATAATATCAATTGGGTTAAGCCGCAGAGACAACCATAAAATATCAAATGTTTCAAGACACAAAGAGTTTGGGACAGCTATAAGTCTTTATTTTACCATATAAGTCATTATTTGACACTATCAACTTAGGTTTGACAAGTTGGATTGTTGTTATCTTCTCATCACTCCTTACCAATGTGATTGCAAGGCATTCCTTGAAGGTGAAGTCCATAATTTTACGTCTTCTTCCTCATTCTCGTGCCTTTTAGTAAGACAAAAAGGAGGGTAGTGTCCCCAATCAACATGGAAAATGGTTTTGACATAGAGGTAGATACATTTATTTTTTTCATTAAATAACTTAAATTTCCGACATGTGATTACCAATTCATCGAATTGTGGATTGGAACAAAACACAATAAATTTTAGATCCTCGAGCTCTTAACACCTATAACTTTCTCAAATCCAACCATTAGCAAACTTGGTTTGGTGTTCATGTTCAATTTAAAAGGTAGATTGTTGAGACTCTGACATGTAGTGAATTGGAAGGTTCCAATTCAGTTAGGCTTGATTCCATTACCCCTCCATCTCATACATGTATGGTGTCACGATAAGTGTTGAACAACAAAATTTGATGCTCTAAGCCTGATGATGCTAGCATTGCTAACTTGCTTTGTATGTAGGATTTTTTTTTAATGTGCTATGCGTTGCATGTATTGTTTTTTTTCTTAGGCACCCAATGTCCATCATTCATACATCTCTCAAGCTTGGATGGCTACCTCTTTGGTTTGAATTAAGTTTTTGGTTGGTTTTATATGTAGTTTTTGGTTGTAGGCTTATTATAGCCTCATTTCGCTTAGTTACTTCTTTTTGTACATAGTTAACAGTAAGTAATTCGCGTATGGTTGTAGTTTTTTTAAGTCTGTATCTAGTTACAATGCCCCGCACTATGCATAAGATCATGTGGATGCCGCAATATGGTTATTGCATAGTCTGAGTAGTTTTTTTTGTATAATGAAGTGTGCTCCAACTCGAAAAAAAAATACAATAAAATAGTTATTATGTTACTAAATTGTAAAAGTAATGTTACATATATGTCAAATTAATGCGTTCAAATTAAGTTTTATTGAAAATATATCATTTTTAATGTAAATATTAAGAGGTCTTTTATTGTTCAAAATTATTAAAATTTAGAAAAGCAATATTTATTTTTTACATTTTTGAAAAAAATGTTTAATTAATTTATACTTATCAATTAAAATACAATTATTTATATTTCCCTTCAAATTGATAAATACAATTATTTATATTTTCCTACCATCTTTGAAGGTCTCCAAGAACAAATTCCCTTATCATTAAAATTTAGACCCACCCTTCAAATTTGATCACATGTCGGGACTAATAAAACATATTACGAAAGTGATAGACATTAAGGTCTCAAGGTTTTGGATGTAGCTTGGGTGGTTGGGAGGAATGAATGTTATCCTCCCCACCTACTCTTGTAAGTGACATGATGCTCTTGTGGAGCCCTTTGTAATAAATGTTGTGATTGATTAGTTGACCATACCTTGATTCAGTTTGAATGTATTGAAATTTTCGGTGGAGTAGCCCTCTAACAAATGGTGAACCACATTTAAATAAAAAAAAAAAAATTTAGAGTAACAATAAGTTTGGAATCTTATTACGTGTTTGATACAAAATGCTTAAGGTGGTATATCTTCTTCAATATGTTTTAATTTTAATTACGTCACGAGGGACGGATATATACTCTTTAAACAAGATACGTAACCACATATTAGATTGCAAAAGTGGAAAAGGAAAGTGGTAACTTATCTATTTCCTCTTTATATATATATAAGTATTAAAATATATGTTTGAATAAATAGGCTGTTTTTTTCTTAAATGACGACCTTTTTGGTTTTGGGCAGACATTTTTTCACTCATTTTATATGTATTTATGATTTGTGTGTGGATTATAATGGAAATATATATATATATAATTGGGTAAGTCAAATTATTAAAAAGTTGAGATTAAGTTACATATAATTTTTGTTTCATATTTTGGTACGCAAGCTTTTAGGCTTTTATTTACTAAGTCATAGATGACAGCGACCTTTATTTAAAGCACATGTTGGCAACAAATATTTCTTTTATTTAATCTTTTTCATTTATTTTCTTACTTGTACTTTATTTATGATCCTTTTGGACCATTGCATATATTATATTTTAACATTTTATTTTATACAACCCATTGAGGATAACTTTACTATGTGGTCTATAAAAAGTATGATTATAACATTTATGTGTTTAATCTTTTCTTAACAAGTTTAGCCTTATACTTCACATTAAAAATTCATTATATGGTTATCTATTATTAACATGGCTTGGCACATACAAAGTCTAATCTTGTATTTTATAAAATCAAAACTAAAGTATTAGTTGTATGGGATGCGCACACCCCATCATGTGAATGCCATATTCTCATCATTTATAAGTGATCTACAAATTAAACAAATATGTCGTCATATAAAATCATTTCATAAAATAATATAAATTATCTTTGAAACAAAACAAAAATATTATAAAACTTCATTGGCGCTCTTCTATTGCTATAACATATAGCAGATTGCAAATAATTGTTTTTCAAAATTTATATCGAAACATAGGCCTCAACATTTAAGTCAGAATAGAACATTAGAAACTTTTATTGATTTGTAACTTCGGAAGATATGTTGATGTATATTACTATTGTATATTGGTGTACTCTTATCGGAGATGTGTGTTCCTCTTTTGGGGATGTCATCATTGTGTATGGTCGTTGAGGTAAACCCTATGTTGTAAGTCAAGGCAATAGTCCCTAGGTTAAATAAAGGAAAATGCATTTTTGTATTCTTAGGTAGGTTGGCCCCAAAAGTAACCTGGCCGACCTAGTAGTTGAGTTAACAACTCAACGGAAGAATATAAATAGGGAGGCACCCTCCTCATTTGTCACACACTTCACTTGCTCTCTCATGTGTGCTTTAGGAGAGATAAGAAGACGAGGGATAGAGAACTGCTGCAGACATATTATTCTTGGGTTATTCTATCTTGTCATCTTATCTTTGTGACAGAACTATTCTGAGGAAGTTTAGGAGGTTTTCTCCTTTATAGTTTCCCCGATGAAAAACTCTATGTCTTGTGTAATTTTGATGTATTGATGTGCTTGTTATTATTTCAGATAAATATCCTAAGTAAAATAACTTAGAAAAACTAACATGGTATCAGAGCCACCCTGAAAGAATGCACTGTGAAGCCGAAATACAACTACAATGGAAGCTACTGGAAACTAGGGTTTCATGCTTGAAAACCCTAGAAGACTGATTCATATTGGAGAAGGATCAGGAGTCAAAACTTTTACAGGACGAAGATGAAATTGTGCTATACCTTGTGTAAAAGTTTCAGCCTCAGATGCACTATATTTCATGACATATGATTCCTCCAAATAAGGGTCCCAGCCTCCTCCAAAATACAGTAATAAACAAGTGACATGGGGAGAATTGCAATATCTCGGTCTAGGAAGGTCCAAATGAAATTTTGTAAGATGTTGTACTAGGGCACATAGTTTAGTTTATGATCCGAATTTTAGGGGGAATATGGTATAAATTCGGATGTATGAGTCATAAAAACATTTAATGAGAGGCCACATGCTCTCAGTCATCATAAAAGCATTAAACAGAGAGGTCACCCTCTCTCATCCATGGTCATTGACAACTCATGGTTTTGTTTCATGGTATGGCTTCAAGGCACATTGTACCTCTCTCATCCATGGTATTTCACAACCCATGGTATTGCCCCAAGGCACATTGTAATAATGTTATAAAAAGGCTCTATTCCTTCTCAATAAAGCATTGAAGAATTTTTGGCATCCTACATTTATCTTACTCTATTGGATTATTGGGTTTTTGGTTTTGAGCTCTTTTCTTGATATGGTTTGAGAGGTGAGGCTCAAAGAACCATATTTGAGCCTCACCCCTCCAGGTGGCCTATATACTTTATGTTTCATTGTCTAAGATATTCATATCCTAGATCTCGCTGATGTGTATTTCTCATAGCTGTCCATTGTGCTATCTCTTCTCCTCTTCTCTCGGCATCCAAGCCATTCAGGTCTCAGCCCCCAAGATTCGGATCAGTGGTATCAGAGCAGATCAGTTTATGTGGTCCACTTGTTAGACCCTAAATGTGAAACAGTGACACATGGAAGTCCATACAAGTTCACTATACTGAATAGTTCTCAAAACAATCATATTGGGGAATATAGCATAAGTACCACTTGGAGAATCCAATTCTACTCTAACCTATGGGGTTGGAAAGAAGACATATCATGCTATTTCAGTGCGAACCTTCAGACTGTAAGGAGCCCAAAATTTGGAGATACAATAGAAGCAATATTAAACAATTCTGCAGAATAAATTGGAGAAACTAGGAATTCATGTTCTTGGATCTTCCTGCCACTATTTAAAAAAAAGGAGTACATTGGACAACTCACCTTGAATAGGAGCATCTTTCTGTCTAATCAAAATTTTCAAAATACAATTTTGGAAAATTAGGGTTTGTATGACAAACCCTAGATGAGCTAGCTCAAAAACCAGATCAGACACCGCAAATTGGTAAGATCTAAATCTTTGTTATTTCCATTTGAGGTTCTCATTTCAAAATGACTAATCACACCCATCTTGATGACAATCTTGGTGAAGTTGACAACTTCCAAGTGAAGCAGGATGCTCGGAAATAATTAGTCATGTAGGTTTGCTGAGTGTACATACGAGTCCTAGTGTGATACATAGGTTACTTAGATGTAATCAGTTCTGAGACAGGTTATTCGAGTGTAAATATGAGCCCTGGAGTGGTACACAGGTTACTCGAATGTAATAAGTCATGTGGGTTTTTCGAGTGTAAAATAGAGGCATGGCATGTTACGCAAGTTACATGGATGTAATACACCCTGAATATTATTTGAACAAAAAATATCCTGGATGCAGGTTGTTCAGATGTAATTCCTTGAGGTTAAACTAGAATGTAAAAGGTCCTGATGCAATAGGTTTTTTGGTCGTAATCAGTCCTTACATATATATCCATTTATGTGTGTTCCCATGTTGAGATGATAAGGTCATGAAGCATGATAGGTGCACCTAGGCAGTTCTCCTTTACAAGTAGAACGCAGGTTGATCGTGGAGAGACGTAATGCATCGAGTTTTCTCCTAGAAGGTTCTTATATAGTGGTAGATGCATGATTGTCTTGGTGACATCCTAACATATTCCTATGTTGATAGAACAAAGCTGGTATGCATATGGGTTTTGATATACGTGCTTTGTGTTTGTTTTTTTATTATCTACAGGACAAAAGAGATGATATGGATACAAAAAGATAAATGTAGGAAACATCGGTTATTGTCGTGGAAATGTAAAGAAGGTCCTGGACTGTACCTACACGATGACGATGAGATGATGGTAGGAAACAAAGGTTATTGCAGTGGAAATGTAAATAAGGTCCTGGGATGTACCTACACGATGATCTGATACGATGAGAAGATGGTGGGGGACACAGGTTATTCCAGTGGCAATGTAAAGAATGGTCCTAGTATATACCTACGTTGTGGCTTGCCCATGGATATGATGAAGACCTAGATGAGGTTTAGGCCTACATCCAACATGAAAAAGGGTTGGCTCTGTAGAAACTTCCTATGACATATATATGTGACATATTGGACAAGATGAGGCTAATGGTAGCAACGACGATGATGACTCAGTGACGATGACCAGATGTGTTGATGACTGTGGTGAGAGAATACCTTCCTAGTTAAGAGGGATTGTTGTTGTAATTGTAAATTCAGAAGATATTCTGATGTATATTACTGTTGTATATTATTGTACCCCCCATCGGAGATGTGTGTTCCTCCTCTAGGGATGTCATTGTTTTGTATGGTCACTGAGGTAAACCCTCTGTTGTAATTTGGGGCAATAGTCCCAAGGTTAAATAAATGAAAATGTATTTATGTTTATTCTTAGGTAGTTTGTCCCCACAAGTAACATGGTCGACCTATTGGTTGAGTTAACAACTCAACAGAAGAATATAAATAGGGACGTGCCCTCCTCATTTGTCACACACTTCACTTGCTCTCTCGTGTATGCTTTAGGAGAGAGAAGAATAGGAGCGACATAGAGCTGTTGCAGACATATTGTTCTTGGGATATTCTATCTTGTCATCTTATCTTTGTGACAGAACTATTCTGCGGAAGTTTAAAGGGTTTTCTCCTTTATGGTTTCCCCGATTAAAATATTTGTGTCTTGTGTATCTTTGATGTATTGTTGTGCTTTTTATTATTTTAGATAAAGATCCTAAGTAAAATAACTTAGAAAAACTAACAACTTCAGAGTTTAAATCAACACAAATAGTCTTAACTAGATATGTCATAGTAAAAACGAAGGATGGAAAGCTAGGGTTTCTACCAATATGGCAAGCTAGGGTTTCTACCAATATGGCGAGCTAGGGTTTCTACCAGAGGTTCAGGGTTTGTGATAAAATTATAGGGTATTTGCTAATATTATAGGGTATCTTCATATGTATTGTGGTAAGAGAAAATGAGAGGAACTGGTTATGGGAACCGTGGATGACATATACGATATTGGATACTAGGTGACTCCATCATCTTTTGTTCTTTTCCCTTTACATTTATTGTGTATCCTCTCATTAACCTCCAAGATTGGAAACAACCTATCTACAACGAGGACCCACTCCTTTAACGTCATCTCCCTAACCTGACCTACCCATCATGTCACATGGGGACTTCGGAGAATCTCTAGAACAACTTGGAAATTGGTATATCCGATGGTCACCACGCATCCATTCTTTTATCCTCTCATAACGTCATTATCATTGATATTATCCCCATATTATCAACCTCATCCACCAAGAACAACCCTATGCAATAGGAACTGACCCATTCAACTGCTCTACATCATCCATCTACCATTCAACCCCCATTAGTACCTCATGATTCCACACAAGACCCACCTAGGAATAAGCACAAGAGGTGTATCAAGAGAATACTAGAGATTAACCTAGCCCTAGGTGATGATGTACCCATGCATCAGTTCTTTTCCATTATTGATACTGTCATTTTTTTCCGCTTCCGGGGAAAAATATGGTTTTAGGATCCTTTAAAAGATGGGTTTCCACTACCTAGTCCTTTCTTGGCCACCCCCCACAATGCTTCACTCTCTCCAAAGGATAGTTGGGTGTTATCTTCCACACTAAGGAGGATTTCAATAGGATTATGAAAGCACATGGTTTTGGGGCACACTTTCCTTCAAATATCAGAGATGAATGCCCACCTTCGATGCCAGGATGGAAAAGAACCATATTCATCCTACATGGGTGAAACTCCCCGGATTACCCTCAGAACTATGGACATTAGAGATATTTTTATACTCTCTAGGATAAATTTTGCTATCTTATGAGAGCTTTGAAGCAATTGGAATTTTCTCAATTGCTAGGATCTTGGTCAACCTAGATCTCCACAATGGCTTCTTGAATACACTGGTCATATCCAAGGGAAAATTTACCCATCGACAAGCACTAGACTATGAGGGTCTACCTTACCTATGTAATAGATTTCACATATATGGACACTTGGTACATGAATGCACACTTATTTTTGTGCCTCATTTCTAGAAACACATTTTTGAGGCGGTCAAACCCTTTGAGCATCTGTTGGAACCACCACCATCCCTTCCTCAATGGTGGTCACATTCTCCATGTGTGGTTTCGAAACGCACCATATAACCTGAGCTAGGGTTATCAACACAAATGGGGCCTCTAACACTCAGTAATCAAGAAACAACTAACATAATTGTACATCAAGTGGTTTCCTACTCCATTGCACATGTACAAAACTTACTGGTTTCATCATTTACATCTTTTCATCTACCTACCATGCAAACATCTTCATCACCTACTAATAAACCCAACCAACTTCACCCCCATAATTCAATGGCTCATTCATCCTATTCGACAACCCATCTTTATCGCCTCACACACTAGCTCTTCAAAATACCCCCCCCCCATCTGCATCCCTATTATTTTCCTTAACAACCCTTGTTACCACTCTCTCGGTAACATGCCCACTCAAGCCCAAAATTACCTCCCCGAACGATCCCCCCAACTACATAATTGAATACAACCTAACACCCCCTATCATCCACATGCCTCATGCATGTGACCATACACCTATACCCAGAAACACATAGAGGTACTCCTTTAGACCCCGTAATACCACCACTTCTGCAATATCATCATTTCCACGCGATGAACCAAAAACTAGCACTCATGGGATTCGTCTCAGAGGGAGACTCTCTATTATGACTATGGAAAGAAACCTATCAGCTATTGAAGTTCATCGTAAAAGAAAACTTACCATCAAAGGGGCCTTAGCATGCACCCCAGCAAAGGGGTTACCTTAATGATTTACATCAACCTGAATATCAGGGGTATGGTGAATCCCACTAAAAAGTTGGCCCTAAAAAGGATTGTATAGTTACATCATCTCGATTTCATAATTTTATGGGAAACACTTAGCACATGAGAACATATCATTCCAAATATAAAAAATCTCCTCATGGGATGGGATTTTATATCACTCGACACCAATGGGTGATTTAGGGGCCTTCTCATGGGATGTAATACTCATAATATTAAATTCATTAATTGTTGGGGCATCATCTTCGGACAGGGGCCTGAATTTCTCTTTCTAGACTAGGATTTGATATTCAATATTCTCAACATATATGGTTCCCATCATAATAGATTGGTCCTCTAGGACAATATATTTGTTGTAGGTTATCATTTGATGTTGAATTTCATCCTCGCAGGTGATTCAAACTTATCCCTTGGAGAAACAGAGATCTAGGGAGAACATATTATAGAATACCGCCTCACAAATTTCATGATGGGTAAAATTTCTCATGAGGACCTTCATGATATACCACCCAATACAATCAAACCTGCCTGAACCAACAAAAGAATTGGTGAACGCATTGTTACCAAATTCCTTGATCGATTACTTATCAATAATGGCATTTTGCAACATGTTGTATGCACAAAACAATGGGTATCCACGGGGGGTGAATCTTACCATTATCCTGTATTTCTGGAAATTAAAAGTGACCAAAACAAGCCTCCAACACCATTCAAATTTTGCGATATATGGTTACAGGAATCACTCTTCCATGATATGGTCAAGAAACATTGGGCTCCCTATGTTGTACACAAACATAGCTCAACTGCATTACACACTCTTGACAACCTCAAAAGACTCAATGGACACCCAATTGCATGGGTTTCTAAGATGAGAGGAAACACTTATCATCATTGAGCACCAGTTAATCCATCTATAATCCATTAATCCTGCCAGATATATGTCAGTCGAACATAAACTAGATAATGCAAATATTGAATCAAAGAGAAGGAAATATCTCCAGGATGAAGAGGATTCCCTCAGACTTAAAACTCATACTACATGGTTACAACTAGGGGAAAAAACTCCAAGTATTTTCACAATTTCATCAAACATAAAGAATATGTCAACTCCATTTGGGAGAATAAGGACTAAAAGAAAAATATGGTACAAGGATTCCACGGTATAACATGGGTTGGGGTACAACACTCCACAAGCCTATACAATCATGAGGATGGTTCAATGATCAGAAATATGATGTGACTAATCACACATTGTCTACAATCTGACACCCAAGAGTATAATAAATCCATCTTGGAAGGAATCACACTTTCATAACTTGAAGAGGCCATGAAGCTCCTCCATCGAGACAAGAGCCCTGAGCCTGATGGCTAGCCTATCAAATTTTAGACAAGATGTTTTTGATATCATAGGAAATGGACCTCTTGTTGTATTTATGGAGCCTCTTCAGAAAAGTATAATTCTGGTGGCTTTCAACGCCACATTTTTGACACTCATACCAAAGAAGGACAAGATTGTAAACATGGATGATCTACGACCCATTGCTCTATACAAATGCATATACAATATTATTGTAAATGTGATCGAAAGACACATTAGAATGCTTCTATCAATATTCATATATCTGGAACAATTCACCTTTCTTGAAGGTCAACAGATTCATGATGTTGTAGGCATCGCACATGAAGTTATCCACTTAGCCAAGACTCGACACACCTAGATGACAATAATCAAAATGGACATAAACAAACTATAATATAGATTTAACTATACATGTCTTAGAATACTTCTCCTTTAGGTCGAATTCCATATACAAATCGTCAACTGGATCCTATATTGTGCATATATAGTCAGCTTCATTGTACTAATAAATGGTTCAGCGTCAGTTTTTTCGAGGCATGGACGAGGACTCAAACAAGGATTCCCTCTGGAACCCATTCTATTTTTTCTTATCATGGAAAGCCTCAATCGGCTCATCATCAATGCCATATCACAAGCTACCATCAAAGGCTACCATCTAGGAGGAGCTATATACATCACACACCTTCTCTTTGTTGATGGCATTCTACTTTTAACTAATGGGTCTATAAGGGAATTCAAGAAGTCCAAGAACATTCTTGGACTTTTATACTATGAAACAAGTATGATTTGTAACCCCACCAAATCCACTATGTCTTTTATGAATCTAGAAGAAGAACAAATCAACATGTTTATTAGTGAGTCATATTTCCAGCATATTGAAATTTCATTAGGCATTCATTATCTTGGATTTGTTATTAAGCCTAACTACAACACTATTAAATATTGGGTGTGGCTTATCAAGTGGGATGAAAATAAAATACACGGTTGGTGTAATCACTGTCTGTCAAAAGCTGGGAGATTTGTATTAATCAAATATCCTCTCGAAGGCCTTCAGGTATATTGCTCGCCATCTCATACGTATCGAATTCCATCATGGATACAATACCCAATATTTCATTCAACTTCCTTTGGAGGAATAAAGAAGAATGCAAATATTTTCATTGGACATCCTAGAGAAAAGTCTCATTGCCAAAAGATTTGGGAGGATGGGGACTCAAAGAACATGCATGTCTTGCGAAATATCTCGCTGGAAAAGGGGTATGGAAGATACTGACTATCATATGTCTATGGTCACATGTTTATGACTCAAAAATAGATCCACCCTTGGACCCCAACTAAATGAATTTGATGGCCAAATAGAACCATACACAACTAATATAACTCATGGAGAGCTATCGAAAATGCAACAAATATGATTAAAGAATGGATGGCATGGGAGGTGGGAAACAACAAACAGGTTCTTATTGACATCGATCCATGGATAGGTAGAAAAAACCATAATTTTCTCCCTCGACATACAATTGAATCTATGAATGTTCGAGGTATCACCCATATCAAACATATTGAAGATCTACACAACAACACCTTGCTTCAACAACAATGGTTAACTTCCCAACAACTGGGTTTTGAGAATGAGGACAACATTAGATGGTCAACATACATCCATGCCCTTCAGATCAGATAGGTCTACATCGACCACAAACCAAAATCCATGATATGGATAAAAATATAGTTTGAGTTCGTTCATTTCCTCCATTGGATACTAGGTTTTAAGATCTTTAGAAAATACTGGACCCATCAAATGGTGGCACAAGGACATAAGGAACTATCACTTCCCACTAAAAAAATATCTTCCTATGGATTTGTCTCACTGATGGCTCACCCTAATAAACATGTTGATTTGTTCCACATGGGAAAACCTCCTTATTTATTTCTATAGTGGACCAAGCATATGCGCCTTATTCCATACACATGGTGAGTCCGTGGTACATCTTTTCATCCATTGTTCTTACATCCAAGCTACGTGGAACCACTCCTCATATATTATTGGATATCCTCTCCGCTAACATGGTACACGTATATAGGATTCTCTCCTGACACGAAATAATGACCCTTCATATGCCTCACACAAATCACTTCTAGTAATCATGTTATATGTGACATGGCTCTCTAGGAATGTAACAAAAAC
The DNA here is from genome assembly GCA_001517045.1 of Pseudotsuga menziesii. Taxonomy (NCBI): domain Eukaryota; kingdom Viridiplantae; phylum Streptophyta; class Pinopsida; order Pinales; family Pinaceae; genus Pseudotsuga; species Pseudotsuga menziesii. The sequence continues at coordinate 602,170 of LPNX010325543.1, read as the reverse complement.
CAAATTTTATTATAAGCTAGGTTAATCAATGTAAATAAACTAAGAGGTGACTTAAAAAGTCACCTCTCTTCCCCACTTACGGTATAAATTACCGAGGCACCTATTATGTAATTCATCCTCTACATTTATCAAATATACAATTACATTACATTTCTCTTACATCTCTATCCATTCCCCCGTTCTTGCTCTTTCATTGGTATCAGAGCCTCTAGGCTCTCGGCACCAGCCCACCACCTTGCATCTTCCACCAATCCCATCTCTACTGCACCCACCTCCTCCTTACCTTCCCTGCACTCACGCATCCCTCCACCACCGGCTTCCACAAGCGCCCTTCTCCCTACTCCATCGTCACCACTCCACGCCAAAGCTTACTTCACGCTCCTCACCTCCCTCGTCACTCCTCACTTCACCGCTCCACTCTCCACCCCTCTCCATCCTCCATCTTCCACCTGCCACGACCTCTTCACCTCCCTCCTCGCTTCTCACTTTACCGCTCCACCCTCCACCCCTCTCCATCCTCCATCCCTTCCGCCGCTGCTCCACTCGCCACTCGATCCTCCATCCACTGCTCCATCCTCCATCCCCGCCATCCAAAATTTCCCTTCCGCTACCTCTTGCACCAACACCTTCCTCCCCATCGCCTACGTGACCCACCCTTCAGTGCCCACGCAGCTCCTTCCTCCATTGCTCTTCAAACCTACCGTTGTTGTTCACCCTTGTCGCTCCGCCATGCTGCTCCATACTCTCCATCCTTACCCCCTCCTCCTACTACCTACCTGCTCCATCCCTTGTTGTTTCATCCACCTCACTGCTTCCATCATCACTATTTTTCCTCCTTCCATCGCCGCTGCTCTCCTCCGGTCGCTCATCCACGTGATGGTTAAATTTTTTAATAATAAATTTTTAATATTAATAATATTTATGAATATTATTATTAATAAAAAAAACTATATTATAATTATAATTATTATTTTTTATTATAAATAAATAAAAAGGAATCGTGGTGGGATGGCATCATATCGCAAACAAAAATAAATCCATATTTAGCGCCCAAAAGATTCTAATCACAAGATTAATGGACGCTCAGTTCAACCAAATCAATGAGAAAATTAACAAGAATTATGAGGAAATCCATGTAAAAATCAAACAAACCAATGATGATTTGACATCAAAGTGGACACAATTTACGTCACAAATAGAGAATAGCTTCCTCACTCTACAATAAAACCAAAAGAAAATTCAAGCAGTTTTAACCACCATCTTGGACAGATTACAAATCTCAAATGACCTGCAACCAAACTCTCCAATAACTCCAGAGCAGCCAGATCCTATATTCAACATGCCGTCCTCTAACGCATATACACAAGGACGCCAAATACAGGTGAAAGTTGAGTTACCCAAATACAACGGGGACGAAGGACAATGCACAGCTTGGATTAAAAAAGCCGAGGAATACCTAGACATCCACAACATCCATTATGACAGCGAGAAAATTAAATACGCCTCCATGCATCTAGAAGGCAACGCTTACAACTGGTACTTATGGTGGAAGAATACTGCAAGAATATGTTCTTACAACTGGGTTAACTTTAGGAACGACCTCATCAAAAGGTTCCAAGACGTTGAAGAAAACTTACTTCTTTGCCAAAATCACAAGGTTACAACAAAAAAACAATGTTGATGAGTACACCTGTGAATGGGAAGTGCTGTCAACTCGAGTCCCAGAATTAACCAATGACCAACGACTACAAACCTACATACATGGTCTAAAACAACACATCCATGACGAACTAGATTTACAAAACATCTCTACCATGGAGGAAGCACGACGTAAAGCTAGGATTATTGAAAGCAAATCCATTCATACAAATGTCGACCAAGACGAATCCAAAAAGAACCCCCTCCAATCAGGATACACAGGAAATCCAAGGTATACACCTCCTCAACTTAGGGAAGGAACAAAGCCAAGTTTAGAGGCCCAGAGAATAAAAGAAAGGAAATGTAAGTTCCGTGGAGACAAATCCTATTAGAGGAAATTTCAAGTCAAAATGGGCCTCCTAGAAAGAATTAATAAAATAATAGTTAAAAAATAAAATAATATTTATTAATTTTGGAGGAAGAAAAGAAAAAAACTACTTTTTTGTTTGTATTTTCGACATATCTCCACGTGTTTTTACTCAAATTTCGATCGGGATAGCTCATTGGATGCGGAATTAAATTCCGCATCCAACGAGTACCCACTCGGCATACTTTTGATAGACCCCGCTACCCCAAAAACAAGAAATACCTGAAAAAATGTGATGATGACATCATGATCACGTTTTTTTAGGTATTTCTTATTTTTGGGGTAGCGGGGTCCGTCAAAAGTATGCTGAGTGGGTACTCGTTGGATGCGGAATTTAATTATGCATCCAACGAGCTCTCCCGATCGAAATTTGAGTAAAAACATGGGGAGATATGTCGAAAATACAAACAAAAAAAGTAGTTTTTTTTTATGATACCTATCCCCAAATTTATATTAAAAAAGTGTTTAAGACCTATACGGTATTTCAAATTTAAAGCAATTTCATTGGCTAACACATGATGACATGGAATTTGAATCAAAGTTAAAAGGCCCATTTTGAGTTGAAATTTCCTCTAATGATCATCCTAAGCACAGATTCTTACAAAAGAAATTATATGCTTGTGAAGCAGAGCTAGAAGTCAATGAACCAATTGAGAACGATGTGAATAGCCAACAAGCCCACCACACAAGAATCAAGGATGACTCCCCACAAATCTCATTAGCCACTATTACCGGAATCTCCCAACCGCAAACATTGAAGATTAAAGGACATATAACAAATAATAACGTCATAGTTCTCATAGACTTTGGCAGCACCCATAACTTTGTTAATGTCAACCTTGCTAAATTATTTAACCTATTTATTCGTCCAATACCTAACATGAAAGTTAATGTAGAAGATGGTAAGAATATTGGCAATGTGGGAAAATGTCACAAAGTTAAGTTAAAAATGCAAGAATATAACTTAGAGTCAGATTTATTTGCGGTACCACTAGGAGGAATCGACGTAGTATTAGAAATACAATGGTTACAAACCTTGGATACATACTCTGCAAATCACCAAGAACATTTTATTGAATTCCATGCGTTCGGGAAAACACACAAATTATATGGGTTCCAACCACCTCCAACACAACTGGTTACATCACATCAGATGGAAAAGCTACGTTGGAAAGATGCACCAATGTACATACCTCAATGTCGAGAAATGGAGATTCTAACAAGTGAAGGAGATATGGACAAATAACCAGAGACAAGAGATAATTCGAAAACATCGCAAGGTGTTTCAAGATTTACCTATGGCACTCCCAATAAATAGAAAAACTGAACACATAATCGAAATAGAACCATGGACAAAACCTGCCAGTAACAACCCATACAGATGTCCACATTAGAGACGTTGTGATAGTTCATGTAGTCATTGTCGTCAAATAAGATTTGAGGACAAAGCTTCCTTAAGGGAAAGGCAATGTAACAAAAACCAAATTTAATTATAAGCTAGGTTAATTAATGTAAATAAACTAAGAGGTGACTTGAAAATTCACCTCTCTTCCCCACTTATGGTATAAATTACCGGGGCACCTATTATGTAATTCATCCTCTACATTTATCAAATATACAATTACATTACATTTCTCTTACGTCTCTGTCCATTCCCCCGTTCTTTCTCTTTCAAGGAACAAAAAGATTTTCCAGGACTGTTAACACCAAAGATTGTCCACATAGCTCTCTATGGTCCAAACCATTATTAAACATCATAGTCCCACCATTATTCCCTCCATTTTGACCTTTACAATTAAATTCCACCCTAATTGGTCCAAAACATCATTATTCCTTCCCCCATAAATACAGGGAACATGGAAATTTATTGCAACACAACCCCCATTCTCCCAAAAAGGACCAAAAAAACCCTAAAATGAGAATGGGTCAAAAACCATGGACAAATACCATGCACTATGAAAAACATGGACCAATACTATGGGAAAGAAAATATCGGATCATCCTACAAATACATTATGAAGGTATCCCCACAAACATTCCTTGAACTTTTATTCCCGAAACTTTTATAGTGCTCACCTTTTTTCCACACCTTTCCACATTGTATGTTGAGTTTACTCCATACACTCCTTGATACATACTCCCTTTGACAACCATTTGTAGAGAGAATCAGATAACCAGATAGTGGGAGCTGTTGGATCACATCCTCAAACGACTGCAATGGACCATTTCATAAAAGGTATGTTGCATATGTTTTATTAGTTAGAAGAAAATTATAAAATATAAAAAATATTTGTTGTTGCTTGTTTGTAAGTCAAGGTTGATCACTTCCCTTGCACCATGAACTCTACCCTTAGATCCAACTGATCTAAGGTAGGTTCTTTTGTACGTAGCTGGAGAGAAATCACCACTACAGTTTTGGTGACTCCACTGGCTTGATTATTTTGGATATTTTTTTAACAAGTTTTTTGCTAGGTTGTTTTACTTGGGCACCCTCATTTATCAGATATTTGACCCCCTTTTGGAAGATATAAACCAAACCCTTCCCAATGCTTCCTCCCCCAACCCTAATAGGTGGTTTTTTGCCCAAAAATTATGTTATGACTAGATCACACTTTTTCGATAAAAAAACACGACCTAGGTTGCACCTTTTTTCTGATAAGTGCGACCCCTTACAAAGTTACTTGTGTTCTTGTTTACTTGCATATGTTCTTTTATCAGGAAAATTTAGTTTTTATCTGTTCAAAATCATTTACTTCCATTACTTATCTTTATTTTTTAGCATATGCGTCTCTAGCATGAGAGCGCTATATTTTTTACAGATCACACTCCACTTGTGCACAAATATCACACCTTAAAATAAATGCTTGGTTCATGACCCCAAGCTTAGCCTAAAATTAATCTTAATTCAACCAACATTGTAACCTCATTTCAAGACCAAAATAATATTGTAGTTAAGCAATGACAATAGGGATAGGCATCCAAATAACACCCCTTTGTCACTTACATCTGAGAAATAATTGTTGTCTTCTAGGAAACCAAAATACTCTAGTATTTGTTGACACAACCACAACCAGATTATGGGGAGCCTCCCGCTCTACGAGGGTAAGCCACAATGAAGGGGTTCCGAAAGTCATGGTGGAATACCGTACTCCATTATGTATCGAAGGCTAACCATTCATATTCCTCCTTGTACATGTCGAGGACCATATTGGGTGTCAAGGAACAAAGGGTTGAAGTGCCAGGAAACCATCCTGAATGTTTCTTGAACGAGGTAGCCTAATTTCCAATCTCTTAGGTCTCTTTTACCCTAGGTCCCTCTCGGTAGTGGGATTTTCTTATCCTTTGGTTCTTCCATTTCATATTTTTTTACTGTGGATTTCACCATACAACAGAGGATATGATTTGTGAGGGGATTCTATATTGTAGCTAGGATCTTTATTGCACTTATACCCCATAGGTTAGTGCATCATTTTATTCATAGGTAGTGTTTCTTGTTGGCTTTTTGGCCACTTTTTTGTCAAATTGCTTGCTGTTACACATCGTTACAGTTTGGTTTAGAGTTTTCTTTTTGTCCTGTGTGCCACCATTTATCATTTCTCCTTCTACACACTCGGTTGTAGCCATATTTTTGAGCTTGCATTTTCCACCCTTGAGCCTTCATTCACCATATAAAACACCATCACACCACCATTTCTCCACCACGATACTCTCATAGACTTAGGGAGAATACCTTTCAAATCAGTTCCTTGAACCACCATCATCAGATCCATATTCAAAGTCGTTCACCACTTTCAGATCCATACACTGCATCTGAGTCAAATTTGGATTCCTATCCATCTAAACCTACCTTGTTCACTGCCCCATCTAGCCCCATAGATGGTGCACCTCCCAACCCCTTCTAGGGGGGATTTTGGGCAGTGGAGTTATGAACGTTCCACCTATCATACTAGATATCACTTATGCTGGCCTTAGAGGCCTTGGTCCTAGTGGGCCCCTCGCCACCACACACACAGCTCCTGGTTCACTACCCACACGTGGTGGCCCCACTCCAACCACCATGGTTCACACCATTCCTACATTCATGCATGGGGGAACTAGCCCTTCTACCACTATTATAGCTATTCACACCATCCCAATGACTACTTCTATTGTCAAAAATCATCCCTACCAACCACCATTTTTCCACGGTAAGTACATGCATGTCAGCCTCAACACCATTGTTGGCCTTCCTAGTTCTAGTCAAGGTCCTAGTCTACCATTCATGGCTAGTATCAACTTTCCCAATTTGGCATGATTAATGAATGAACCCATCCTTCATGACCCGTTGTGGACTCTCATGACTACTAAAATTCGTTCCAACATCCCTAAGCTTGAGGGAAAGGTGGGAGAATACCCTAAGAACCCTATTATTTCCTTCCACTTATGTTGTTCCTTCAAAAGCATAGTGGACAACTCAATCCAGCTATGTCTATTCTAGTGCACACTCACTAGCGTTGCAACCAAATGGCACATTAAGCTTCCCCATGACACTTATCCTGATTTTTCCTGTTTAGCCTCGATGTTCCTCCGATAATTCCAACTACCTATTCATTACGATGAGGGCATGGAAATCCTTTTAGCATGTAGATAGAACAATGCTACCCATGTCACGGATCACATCTATGAGTGGCATCGACGGCGTAGTTTGTGCAAAATCCAGTTATATGACAGGATCTTTCTTTATCAGTTTCTTAAAACCTTACTCTGCCCTATCGCCAAGGATGTTGCATCTGAGCACCTCCAAACTGAGGAAGAAGAAATTATTAAAGCACAACAGTTTGACCTTATCTATGCCCAGTATGGTTACCTTTATACCATCATACTTGATGTTGCTCATGATGGATCCTCACGACGTGATACAATGGGGGCATCCCATGTTGCTGATGGAGCCATTGGATCTATCACCCAACACCCCACTTGTACACATCCTCTCCTTCGATTCTGCTCCACTCTGTAACACCCCTTGTGTTTCCAAACTTGGCTAAGTCATGTACTTTTCATGTGCAACGACTCAATCTAGATCCAGACCTTCATATGCATCTCCCACACCGTCACCTCACATTCAAAGACTAAATTTCTTAACACCTACTTGTAATGGCCAAACGATAGGATTTGAAACCCCTCCAGCCACTCGCTACTACTACCCACCATCTATGCCACCTACACTGGCTTCATCCTTGACTCCTACTGTTCCTCAAGGACAGGTCTATGATCAACAAAACCTCCCCAATCAACCTACGCCCAATAACCAACAAGGGAAAAGAATAATACAAAGAGGTAGGAACCAGGGAAACAACCAACCTCAAGAAGGAAGTCAACAACCCATCCCTCCTAACAACAACATAGATAATTCCCCTACACATAACCCCCAACATCCACCTTGACCTGAGAAGAAATATCAGTTGTGGACTAACCACTAGTGTACCATTTGTGATACTTATGGTCATTATACACATTAGTTCCCCTAGATGCATCGAGTCCGACACCTATTACAAGCAAAAAATCAACATGAAACTAATGTTGCCGCTCCAACAAATCCAAACCCAACACCACAAGGTCCTCTTCCTATGGTGCAACGAAACCCATTACCAAATCAAGGTATGGTGGCAACCCAACCATTGGTTCAAAAAAACACTGCAACCACTTCTTTGATTCAACCCATTGATACTGGTGTCCATCATATTATGACATTGTTGTCTTATGCCAAACTTACAGATTCAATGCAACCAATATGGCTCCACCATGGAAACCATTAATCACTCCATGAAATCTACCTCCATTGCTCTCGATATGTCCCTACATTTATCGAGATCCCCCATGGATGGGACTATCAAAGTCCATAGGTTCCCTTTGTGTCATGTTGTGAACAACCCCACTGCCAAAGCCACTCTCAATTACATTATCGTCGATGACTTGGCCCAGTCTCCCTCTACGATGTCTTCTCTAGAATTCCTAAGAAATTGTCCTTCGCGACGCAAAGCCTTGTTACCTTCTTTAGGTGTCATCAACCCCTATGATTCTAGGTTGATCACTTTCGACTTGGATTAAGAAGAACTTCATATGCCTTCATTCATAGCCTTCTAGGTTCATGTCATCGTTCGGAATTCAGTTATTCATCAATGAGGGTGCATCCACTTGTGTTATGTCAACCTTCGTTTGACAAAAGCTCATATTCCCAACCATTCAACCCTCAACCACCGTCCTTTGTGCTTATGATTGACATTCTGCCAAACCACAAGACGTTCTCATGAATGTCCCCATTGAGTTGGTCGACAAAATTTTGTTTATTAGCATCGAAGTTGTGAACCTCCAGCTAGATTACAACCTCCTCCTTAGATGTAGTTACATGTATGCAATACGTGTTGTTGCTTCTACAATATTCTGACTCCTAATGTTCCCCCATGATGGAAATATTATGACTATCGACAAATTGATGTACTACGATCCTAGAGGACTGACCAGTCTCGAGCATGTCCTCCCTACCATTGCCATGCGATGCAAAATTGTCTCGATTTGTCGTTTCTTTGCACCCACATACACATAGTAGTAGAGACCGATGACACTCTAGTTTTCAATGTACCCAAAATCCCTACTATTAAGAACAAATAACTATGAACAAACCACTCGTGTGTCATTTGTGGCTTATACGATCATTATTCCTATCATCTCCCAAAAAAATTTGAGTACCAGTCCCTCCTCATTAACTTTCACAAGCACTCCCTTGAGTCTGAAATCACTATTCTCGAGGAAATCCACCCTCCATCCCCTTCTTTGGACACCAACAACACCATCTATATGATCTCCACTTCCACTCATCCTTCCCTCTCATTGACAATGAAATATCCCTCTGATTTCTCAAGGCACCACTTTCACAATGATGTAGAGATTCTTGAAGCTCTTATGACTCCTGGATATCCTTGGGATTATCTACACCATCGCTCATTTTCATCCTCGATGAAACTTCCTCATCGTCGGACCAATTCTCTCTCGAAGAGAAAGACTTTATTCATGGAAGTGTCAATTGGTTCAAAAACCCAATCCCAACCCCTAAATCCTTTGGAGAAGGTAACATGGCCAATATCTCACCAACCATCAAATTTGATATATCAATGAAACATGGGATAGTTGAGAATATCATGAGTGGTGCTTCTTGCTCTCTTGAGGAAGTCACCTCCTACAAAACACTTTTTCAGGAATTTTGTGATATTTTTGCTTGGTCCTATACCAAAATTCGTGGGATTGATCAGCCTATCGTTGAACATTGCATCAACACATGGCCTGATGTTTCCCCCATTCTCCAAAAGCAACAACCCATTCACCTGTCAAAGGCCCCTGTCGTCAAAGATGAGATCGAAAAACTACGTAAAGTAGGATTTATATACCCCATCGTGTATACCACTTGGGTTTCCAATCCTATTCTTATTAATAAAAAATAAGGAACCATTCGTGTTTGTACTAAGTTCCATGATTTGAATTTTGATTATCCCAGAGACAACTTCCCCACTCCATTTATTGACCAAATCATATATTAATGTTCCAACCATGAAGTCTTTTCCTTCATGGATGGTTTTTCTTGTTATAACCAAATCCATATCCATAAAGAAGACCAGTATAAAAATTCCTTTACCACCCACTAGGGAAATTTTGCGTATCGTGGCATGCCGTTTAGCCTTAAAAATGCTGGAGCCACTTTTCAGCGAACCATGAACTTTTACTTCCACGACCTTGTTCACATTATCCTTGTATATTTGGATGACCTCATGACTCGATATCGGAAGCGTTCCCAACATTTGGATGACTTATGATAAGTCTTCCTTCGATGTCACAAATATAATTTCCACTTGAACCTCATCAAGTGTGTATTTTGCATCTTATTCGGTCACTTATTAGGATTCATCGTGTCCCATAACAAGATTACTGTGAATCCCTTAAAGGTTCAAGCCATCTAGAATCTTCCCCTTGCATGCACTCTACACCAATTGCAAAGCCTTCAAGGCAAGGCCAATTTCCTTCATCAGTTTATTCTGAATTATGCAATGAAAGTCCATGGATTATTACCCTTTATTCGTACCACCATTCCTTTTGTGTGGGTTGAGCAAGAACAAGCCACTTTCGATGCATTCAAACAAGCTCTGACTTCTGCTCCTTTGTTGTCTTATCTCTACTTCACCAAGGATTTTATCCTCTACGTATCAGCTTCTGAAAATTCCATTTCTAGTGTTACGTAGAAAACTTCCTATGGCTTGGGGTGGACCACAACAAACAATATGACACCAAAAATCAACCCATTTCCAATATGCTAAAGATATAAGCAATTCTAACACTAAGGGATGAGAAGCGTACGTTATTCTGGACATTTGTAGAAGATCCCCGTTGAGCTTTCCATCACACTTATACCTACATGCCATCCTCAACAACAACGAAATACACAAGCATGATATATATTAAGTGTTAGAACTTAATATAGCATATATAAATCCAATATATAATAAAATAAACTACATCAATAGATAAAAATATTCATAGTTACACATATAATGGGCGAGAAATGGATATTTCTATTAAATGTAAACAAAGATACAAATGACAACCTCTGTCGGCACCTCGTAAAAATCAAGAAATTGAGTCCTTCGCCTGGGCCTCCACCACTTCAATCCTCCATATCAAGGCAATATCACAAGACAAAGATAAGCTTGGGAAGGAGCACTAATGGTTTCTCCAATGACACAGGTATGTAGACTCAAATATGCAAGAATGGGGCACAAATCCACTATAATATCTTTTCTCTCACAAGTCATCCTCCAATGCTTCCAAGTAGCTCAATATATAGCCCCTCAATGAGAATTGAAGCATCGAGTAGGAGCGTTTCCAGGCATATGGAAGGCTAAGAGTTGATTTATTTGTTACTTAATGAGGGAAAATCTCCAAATATTTATTTTTGAGCACATATCCTGATGTACGCGGGTCATAGTGGAGCAATTTTCCTGTACACACGGGAAGTAGGCTAGTGACCTGCGTATACCCATAAATATGAATTTTTTAAGGGATTCTCAGGAGCATCAAAGTAATACTGAGAAAAGGGGGTTGAAAGAGTCTGCATAGGGATAAGGAAGGCCATAAAAACATGATCTACCAAGTGTGGGAAATATAGCTATAACAGATTCCCCCTAATGTGTGAGATTAGAGGGGAACATGATGGTCGAAATACATTACAATAGCCCATAATTAGAGCAATGAAGACCTAGGTGGAAAAAACGGTCGCTCATCAGTAAAATACAATAATATATATTTGCATGTGACTACAACTATGAAGTGTAGTAGTCCCTAGATACAAAATAGTACAGTGGCCATGAATAGGCATAATAGACATATGTCACATGTGGTCGTTGTCACATACAATATACAGTGAAAAAAGATCTTCATACTAAATGAAGACATCTGATGGTACACTGGAATCTGGTCATGAGAACTGATATATCATAGATACAGGCACGATCAAGGAGGTATCATATATGGAATTCCACCAAGCTCGGAGGTATTCAACACAAATTGCCACTAGTACATGTCCCATCACACGAATAAAGGTGTTGAGGTTGAACATGATGGGCATTCGTCTAGTTACTGGTATCCCACCGATAATGATAATGGGAATCAAGCTACATAGTGCAATCAAACAAGTGTGAATAGATGTGTTGAGGTCGAACACTTGAGAGAGTCCAACTATCAAGGGACATTGATGTATTCCCAAAACTGTCGATGGTGAGAGAACCTACCACTGATGATTGCAATTCTCAAGGCACTTAATGGACTCTAGATTCCTAATCTAGAATAAATGATCTGAAGTTGATGGAATGGAATCCACTAGAAGGAGGGAATTAGGGAATCCCCCTATCAACCAACATGAGGTACACATCAACAATGGATAGTTTGGAAGAACTCAGGTGAACTAGATGTGCACGGATCAATAACTGTATCAGGAATGACCGACATACAAAGACAAGATAACTGAGGAATGGCCGACTCAGGATAAAAATTCCTTCAAACAAGAACATAAGGTAGATGAAGACTCATAGGAAGAATAGAATCGACATGGAAACTGGGACAACTCTACAAAATAGGAGGCATCCACAGAGGCTCCATAGGGATTGGAAGCATAACCAGGTGGTGGAGAAAACTCAGAATAATGAATACAGACAATAAATTCATACTAATAACAAAACCATTGGATGGAATACAGAGTGCTATGTTTGAACGCGACATGACACGACAATTGCCAAAGTAATATCATTTCTCGTTTGGATTTGTATGTTTTTTACTATTTTTTTGTTATTCTTCATATTGGAAAGCTTGAAAAATAATAAAATTGCTTACAGTACAAAACTAGGAGGAAACAAGTATCCGGGGAAAGCAAACTAGTTCCAAGCAATGGAACATACCTATGCCCAATGCAAGGAAGCATGTGCAGGATAAGGACACTTGGGGGGATGCCTCCTCCATGTATGGGATAATCACGCTGCAAAAGATATATGGAAAGCTCTTCTTGGCTAGGATTGAGACAAGTTTATGCTATATGGCTTATAAAACAGAAGCAGTGAGCTGACATAAATATCAATACAACAAGCGGACGCATGAAATGGAATTACAACTTCATATAAACAGGAGTCCCTATCGGAGATGGGAAACATAAAATTCAAGAAATAATATGAGGTTCTTGCTCGAAGACATGGTGGAACTACAAGTAACTCCCTGACCTAAGGGAGGACACTCGGCATGGGTACCAAACGACAAAGCGGGATCTATCTAGGTCACCCATGAGTAGGAAAGCTCTACCACTTACGTAAGTAATGCCACTTCTAGCAGTAGTGTGAAGGTTCTATAACATCACGAAGTGGGTTCGTACCTATAGTTAAGGTGACATGGTCATCGGATAATGGATGATTCACATGAAAATGTGATCCTATCCTATATGCCAATTCAGTTTTACACCTATTATGGAAACGAACAGGTCAAAACCTCGGCAAAAGTGCACCCAAAATGAGTCCCTACACACCAATACTAGGCCAAACAACTCAAAGGAGTTAATAAAAGTCCAAACTATAGGCTATGTGGGTAAAAATTTAAGCATAAATTTGATAAATAGTAAAAATTTGACATTTTCACCATACCATTTTGTTTTTTACCAAGAATAGTGCATTTGGACTAAGAAATTCAAACTTCGATTTCGGGAGATAGGAGCAACGAAATAACGAACTGTTAGGACCAGATAGATTCTAATATCATCCCTCATATATTCCATGTATTTATTTTCAATTTTCATGGAGGATTTTTAAGCTTAAGGAAACCAAAAATGGGTATCCCGACCCACACGACTCACAAACTATCAGGTCACGTATAGGGCCTGTTGTATGTGGTAAAAGCAAATCCTCCCTCATACATACGCTATTGTTACCAAGAAAAGTTGCATACAAGGATGATTATTCCCAATTCAAAGGTAAATTCTCACAAAAATTGTATGTTTTTTGGCAGGATGGTTCTAGAATGGACAGAGAGTGAGCATGAGGACATGGATAGGGTAGTACATCAAGACATAAATTCTCAAAAATATTTAAAATGATGTGGATTTTATAAGTTTTGGAAGCTTGGGAGTTTGAGGGCCCAACAAAGACTTCTTCAGATGTTTGTTGACTACTAGGACCCAGACACATAGGCTTTCGAGTTAGATAGTATGCCATTAAGAGTAGAAGTAGAGGACATTTACTTCATTATTGGACTATTCTGCCGAGGCGAGGTAGTAAACTTGCGAGCTCATGGGGTGGGTGGAGGGCTCACCATTGAGGAGTATATAGCCGTATATTTCCTTCCAGATATATAGAATATAGGAGTTCAGGTGCCAATGAAATCCATCTAGAGCCTCAGTCTCAAGGTGATAGTTCTTGTACTAGCCAGGATAGTAGGTTTGGCATCACTTCATCGGGCTTCTAGGCCTCTCATATTTTATTCAGTAGATTGTATGATACCTATATTGTATGATTCGATCACATCACTGCTGAGCACTATGAAACAAAAAGTGATGGACTACAATCTAGGCCAGGATAAAGAACTTTGGGTTTTCCAACATACTTAGCACTTTCTTATTCGAGAGGGTACCAAGCCTCAATCCTATAGTCAAGGTTCCTCCTCATAGTCTACGAGATCTGGACCAAACCTGTTGGGCGGAGGTGATGAGATGGTTAGGGGGAGTTCAGACATCCAGTCCTTTCCTAGTGTACTTCTACCATTAGTGGAAACAACATATCGCAGTCGTGAATGACTATCCCTATGCAGGGATCGACTTCTGCAGAGAACTAGAAATGCCACTACCATCGGGGGCCACATATGGTGATATATGTGAAATACAAAATGTGTTTTGAATTATTTTATTTTTGTATTTTTTATATAAAGGAAATCAAAAACACGTTTTTTAGTGGTATGACATAGTGACATTGGTCACGTGTGTGCAGACATAGGTCCGAGACGGCCGGATGGATACCCTCAGCATCATTGAACGGGACGAGGGGATGAGATGATTGGTGTATATGTAGAGCGGAGGCTCCAAAGCCTACACAACAACTTCTGCAGGTTGACACATAGGGTACCCATGGTTCAAGTCGAGGACTTTCCTAGGGCTATTCAGAGACATGTAGTAGGGGTACCCCATCCATGGGTTAGACTATTTTGGAAGTTGGCCAATGTAGTTTTTTGTTATATGATAATCACCCAGGCCCACATGAATATATTCCTAGATAGAATTTTTTTATCGACCGTATATTTTGGTGGCTTGAAGCCCCATTTTTGTATCACGACAATTTGAACTGTGACACTATTTTGAACTATATTCGGAAATAAAAACTTATAGTGATCGACTTGATGTATTTATATGTGTGTTTAAGTGTTAATGGAATGTGTATGCTTCATTATTGATGTGACAAGTTCCAATCAAGAACGTAGTTTTCATATGAGTCGGCAACATGATTGTAAATCCTACGTATATGAATGTATGCTATGTAGTCAAATTGTCATTCTAACAAACTTACCCGTAAGAACCTTCGTAATAAATGAGGATCCCTGATACGGTACAAACCATTTAATTGCGCACAACTAGTAGTGAGTCAAGGTGTACTTCAAGAGATCGAATACCATTGGAAATGACATCGCATAGTAGTTAAATCACGGTGCTATATTCAACAACATTGTTTGACAATGTTCGGAGACACACACCTCTTGAAGACACCACATGGCCCTCAAGTGCATATGTGACCCAAGCAACCAAAGCTAAGTTCTGGGTATGGTAGCTGGAACCATTCACAAATCCTAGCTATAATGAAGACTCCGGTGACATCTACCACAAAAAGAGGAAGCATGTCAACAAAACCGATAACACTACAAGGGGGGAAAAAAGAAAGTTATGCAAAATGTACAATAATATACACGATATTAGCCTTGGATGAGAGCTAGGCATAGTATGTTTTGAGATAGATCCCATTTCTAGGCTCCACTAAGGTAGTCCCTTCATAATATTCTATCCCATAGGCACCTTTCTCTAATACATGTTTCACCACGTAAGGCCCATGCCACATGGGGTTGAACTTAACTGCCCCTAACGATTCGCTAGCTTGGTCATACAAGAGGACCAAGTCACCTTCATTAAATCTACAAGGATGGACATACTTATCATACCGATCCTTAATGTGATGCTTATTAATATCTAGAGCCACTACGACATCCCAACATTTCTCATCAAGGTGCTCTGAGTGGACCAAATGCTCTTCCAACTCCGAAGTTTTTGGTAAAATATCTATGGCTAGTTTCCATGAGGGAATTTCACATTCAACTAGTAAAAGTGACTCCACCCCATGTATTAGTTGATATGGATAAAACCCAGTGGAAGTCTTTACTACAATTCAGTAATCCCACAAAGGGGGGTAAAGCATAATGTGCCAATTAGTTTTGCTTTGTTTAATGGCTCTTTGTAGAATGGCCTTAAGGTATTTATTAACGGATTCAACCTAGTCATTCACTTGAGGGTAATAAGAAGAAGAGTACTCTTTTTTATACCCTAATTTCAAATCTAACTCATCCATCACCTTGTTTTGAAAGTGCCTTCCATGGTTAGTGACAAGCTCTTTCGAGATCCCAAATTGAGTGATAATCTGATTGAATTTGAAATGAGAGACCTTCTCACCATCAAATTTAATTGTAGGCATAACCACTTCCCATTTCATGAAATAGTCTATGACCACTATAATATGATGGTCCCCCCCAACTGAAGCTGGGTTGCAATCCATAAAGTCTACCCCCATTTGGTGAAGGGACTGACAGTGATGGTAAGATGTAACGGGGCGAGATGCAAGCGCATATTCAGTGCGAACACCTAGCAACGGTGGGACCACTTGACCGCATTAACACAATATTTTAATATCGACGACTGGTAATAAACCACTCTAAGGATATTTTGAGTTGTAACAAGCCCAGATAAATGACCACCACATGCCCCATTATGGTAATCATTCAACGCAGTCTCAACCTCGGCATGGGTCGAATACCGATGCAAAATGGAATCCACCCCTCGATAATGCTAATAAGGTAGTTCTTAGCATTATGTCATAAGCGTCAATGTTCATCTTGCGAAAGGTGAGGAGGAATCTTCAAAGTCTGAATATAGATGATGATATCACCATACCAAGGGTTTGTGGTCGAAATGAGAAAGATATGCTCATCCAAAAGCATATCCTCATAGATCTCATCTTCGTCGAAAATAGGGAGATCTGACATGAGCTCAACAAAAACTAACGACTTCTTCAACTTTGCCAAAATAAACTCAAGATCAAATTCTCGCAAATTAACAATCCATTTATTATACTTCCCCCTATCATTCGTCTAGTCAAGACAAACTGAAATGGATTGATAAGAACTACAACCGTAGTCTGGAGAATTAATATATAATGTCTCAACCATTGTACTACATTAACAGTCGCTAAGGCTAGCTTCTCGATGGGACTATATTGATTTTTTGCATCAATGAGATTCCAACTAAGATAGTAGATAACATGCTCCTTGAGCTCATTGTCCTCTTGAACCAGAACCATCCCAATCGTCTCTTGAGACGCGACCACATATAATAAGAAGTCGTGGCTATAGCATAGTGTACTAAGCATAGGGGTCGATTCAAAGTCTTTCTTAACTGCATCGAAGGACCACTGGGCTTGATCATCCTATATGAACTGAGTATCCTTCTTCAAAAGGCACATAAAACCCTTGGTAAAATTTGTGTAATTAACAACAAATCTTCGTAAGAAGTTAGCCATCCCTTTGAGACTTTTAAGATGTCTAATCGTGCATGGTGGATACAATCAAAGTATTTCCTCAACCTTAAAAGGATCAACCCTAATCCCCTCCTTGGACATGATAAACCCTAATAAACGACCCACTTTCACACAAAAGATTAAGTTTTGAGGCTTTAACTAGATCTTATAACGGAGACATCTTTTAAAAACCAAGCGCAAATGGTCTAGATGATCCACTCTCAAACAAGAGTGAGCAGCTAAATCATCTAGATAAACTTCAATGATACACTTAAGGTTGTGGAAAGAAAAGTTCATAGCTCACTGAAAGGTAGCTCCAACATTTTTAAGGCAGAAAGGCATATTCCGGTATGCAAACGTACCCCAAGGAAAAATGAAATTCATCTTGATCCTTGGGATTAATTTGGATTTGACTATACCCTGAAAAACCATCCATAAATAAGAATACTCGCTCCCAACACACTCATCCAAAATCTGGTCTATGAATGGTATGGGGAAATTACCTTTCGGACAAGCTTTATTCAGGTCTCTGATGTCTATGCACACATGGATGGTTCCTTGCTTCTTATCCACTGGAACGGGATTGGATACACATTCAGTCAAGGTATCTAGATAGATAAATCCAACTTTGAGTAACTTTTGTATCTCAACCTTAATGGTAGGCACCTTACGAGGGTTTATTGCATGTAAACGATGTTGATCATGTTTAGCACCAGAATAAGTTTTAATATCATGCTCAACAATACGAGGATATATTACCGACATATCATCATATAACCAAGGAAAAACATCTCAAAATTATTTAAAAAGCCCTGTGTATATCTTAATTTCATCAGGAGAACAATCTGCACCAATGTAAACATTCTCAATCTTGCTAGGAATCTGAGAAATGTGGATGGGAGTCGTAGCTGATAGATTCACCATGTTCCCTTTGACATATATACCACGAGTTCCTAATTGGACCATGAGACAACCAAAATTATCACTAATGGTCTCCCTAAATTCATCATGCTCGATCCGTTCGAGCTCCAGGAGGAAATAAGAGGGATGGTGCAACTCCTACTAAGGTCATTCAGGACCATACATGGACTCGAGAATCACTTCGTTTGAAGGAAAAAAATCAGAAAGGAAATCATGCAAGTGTGATGATGCAACCGACCAAGAAAGAAGTGCAAGGAGATCCTCCTCTTACGTCCACAAAGAATAAGGACCAGGGTCTACAATAGGATCAAGAACAACTTTATAATAAACCTCCACTATAGGCAGTGGCATCTCCATCTTGGTAGGTCTATGGTCCTGATCCAAAGTGCTTCGAGAAGGGAGAGTCCAAGGTTCATCCAAATACGTAGTGTGAAATGGGACCGAACTCAATGACAACAGATCACCACCAAGAGTAGAACCGATAACTAGGATTGGTGCTGAAATATTAAAATATCCCATCAATGATGGATACGTTCCAACACCAACATTATAAATTTTTTTGCTGAGAATTGTCAATAGCCGGGATGGTGGATCCCGATGATGCAGTCAGACCAAAATTATCGAATGACATTTGATTTATCATGACAATATGATCCTCAAAAGGGAAGCAAATAACATGGTTAACTGGAATGTTGACTATGGCTTACATTCAGTTAAGCTAGACTCACTCATTCAATTTGAATGACCTCCTTGAGGATTCGAACTGCTCATTCATTCATGCTTGTAGCATGACATTGTATTGTATTATCATTCTTTCATCTGATTATACAGAGCGGCTACTCATTCTGTAGACCGATTACATCATTTCATGAGTTATTTGTTGATTAATATTTGATGAGACTGATGTTTAGTCCATAGATCAATTTGCAAGATTAATATGGTATCAAAGCTCACAGCGAGACAAAGCTCTATCTCTCAAAAACAAGATTTTTGACAGATTTTTGCATGAAAATTGAGCAATATCTCAAAAATCCAACACTGCACCAGAAGCCAAGGCTTACCACTTAATACCGCAAGTAAAGAACTTGTTGATTAAGCTTGCTTGATTGACTATGCTGGGTGTGATGAAAGCCTAAAATATGCAGGCTGTTCGATCTTACATTGCCCTTTCTGTTTTGATTTTCAGGTTTTCTACAGGTGAAGCATTCACTCCAGCAGTTCCAAATGGCCTCCTCAGTTGATCTTTTGACTCCATACAATTTGCACTCATGGAAATGTGATATGGAGATTCACTTGCACTCTAGAGGACTCTTTAGAGTCACCATGGACACTAAAGATGAGCCCGGTTCAGCCATAGAAAAATCAAGATTCTTGAACAAGAAGGATGAAGCCTCTGGTTTCTTGTGCCTCTCTATTTCTCAAGATCTTCTTCTCCATCTTGTAGGATTGAATACTCCAAAAGAAATATGGGAAAAATTGGAAACTCTATATAGAAAGCATGATGACTTGAGAGTTTACCCGCTTGAAAATGAATTAATGTCTCTCCAGCCCTCCAATTTCGAGACTTTGAATGGATTTTTCACAAAGTTCAAGCATACTGTTTTACTCTTGAAGCAATGAAAAGTGGAGAAGGAGGATGATTAGCTCATCCTCACCATACTCTCCAAGCTTGGGGATAATTATTCAGTTTTTGTTTCTACATTCTGTGTGGGGAATCTCACAACCCCTGGATGGAATATGCCTACACTCAATGCCTTCATTGAGTCCCTAACAAGTGAACATGAAAAGCTTGTCCAGATGGGGATCATTAGATCTTCCCATGATCAAGCCCTCCATGTCTTAGGGCCCAAATATCTGAAGGGTAAAGGAAAGCAGCAGAAGAACACAAAAACTAAATTTGATGCTCCTAAACCTAGAGTTGAAAACCAGCAGCATGATGAGTCTTCTGACTCAAGGAAGAACAAAGGAAAAGGGCACCATGGCAGGGAAAAAGTCAAGTGTTCTTATTGTAGGAAGGGATTCCACCCTAAACATGCCTGCATGAAGAAGAAGCTTGATGAAGCAACCTCTCTCCTTGAGAGAAATCACATCAATCTTCCAAAGAGCTTTTAGAGGAGAGATCAGCAAGATCGGGAACCACAACATGAAAAAGGTCATGCCCTCATGGCAAGCACTTCAAAGTCCAAAGCACTCTTGATTGAATCTGGAGCTTTGAACCACATGATGGCTAAAAGAGACTCCTTTTCATCCTTGGAGACAGGAAAATCCATCCCCATCCACATGGGAGATGACTCCACCATCATTTTAGAAGGACAAGGTATTGTTGATCTTGAAAATGGTTTTTTTTCAAATGTTTTGTATGTACCGTATCTGGAATCAAATATCCTTAGTGTCTATCATATGACAAATATAGGAGTGCCTAAGAGAGTTTATTTCAGCCCAAATGATGTTGAGATAACAGAAATTGCATCTGGGAAACTCATTGCTAAAGGCCTTGCAAACCATCATGCAAAAGCTTATGAGTTCTCTCACTTTGTTGCGGATGCAAAGCCCATCGCTCTGCTAACTCATGGAAATGAGGTTAGTATGCTGTGGCATGAGAGGTTTGGCCATATTAATTTCAAATATTTGCAAAAATTACAGAAAAAATCCATGGTTGAAAGCCTCTCGGTCATCAAGGCAACCACGACAATTTTCAAGGGCTGTGTGATTGGAAAACACCCTGAGCACAAGTTCGATCGGGGGAAGGAAAACCGAGCTACATGCATATTGGGGCTGATACATTCTGATATTAGTGGTCCGATGCCTGTCACATCCATGAATGGATCAATATTTCTTCTTAGTTTTATTGATGATTTTTCAAGGTACACATGGGTCTTCTTTCTCAAAAAGAAGTCTGAAGTATGTGAAAAAATTTCTGAATTGAAGGCCTTGAACAAAAATGCCTCTAGGCTTAAGATCAAGATCTTGATATATGATAATGGAGGGGAGTATGTCAATAATGATTTGCTGCACATATGCTCCCAAAGTGTTATTCAGGTCCAACATTCAATTCCCTACACTCCCCAGCAGAATGGAGTAGCGGAAAGGAAGAATCGGTCTCTCAAGGAGATGACCACCTGTATGTTGGAATCCAAGAAGCTTGCTGCAAATTTGTGGAATGAGGCCATGCATGCTGCAGCATAAATTTATAAAAATGTGCCACACTCATCTGTGAAAGGGAAGACCCCTTTCGAACATACTTTGGACACAAGCCAGATGTGTCGAACCTGCGGGTGTTTGGGTCCACTGCATGGGCCCGGATTCCGCTTGATTAAAGAAGGGCTTTGCAACCGCAAAGAATAGAATGTCTGTTTATTGGGTATCCTGATGAATATAAAGGTTTCAAGCTGTTGGATATCAATACCAAATAGATCATCATCAAGATAAGTTTCAAGTTCAATGAGCCTCTTCAGGAGGTGGAACTAGTGAAGGAGAAAACTGTTGAATTTCCTTCCTATTCTACTGAATATTTGGATGATGAAATTGGGGGTGATGACCTTGATTTTGATCCTTTGATTTCTCATATCAGTGTGCATCAATAATCAAATGTTGAATTAGAACCTGAAGTGCAAAATCATCTTCCTACATGGGCCCAACAGACACTCTCCTCCGCAGGAGACAACATTGGAAATCCGGATGATCCAAGGAGAACCCGGTCTGATTTCCAAAGAGAAGGTATTGTGCTCTCTTGTCCTAATAATTTGCTGTCCAAAAATTGATATTTGATTATTATTTCAGATCCAAAATCCTACTATCATGCTCGGAAGGATCCGATATGGCAAGTTGCCATGGATGAAGAGATGAATTCTATTCAGAAAAACACTACTTGGGAGCTAGTCACTTCCTCCGTGAAGGAAATTGGTTCAATGAAAGTGGGTGTTTCAGAACAAGGTTGCTGCTGATGGAAGCACCTAAAAATATAAGGCAACTCTGGTGGAAAAAGGTTTCTCTCAGGTCCAAGGTGTGGACTACCATGAGACCTTTGCACCGGTTGCAAAAATGGACTACATCAGCCTTATTTTGGCAATTTTAGCATCCATGCATTGGGAAGTGCATCACATGGATGTTAAGTCAGCATTTATGCATGGAGATATTCATTAGGAGATATACATGAAGCATACTAAGGGCTACATCACTGATCCTTCTTTGGTTTGCAAGCTAAAGAAGTCACTATACGGGTTAAAACAGGCCCCAAGAGAGTGGTATTCCAAGATGGATGCCTTCCTTCTCTCGCAAAAATTTCAAAGGTGTAGATCAGATCCAAATGTGTATTTACAACAGTATAATGGTCATATAATTATCATTGTTTTATATTTTGATGACTTACTGATAACAGGTAGCACAATTGCCTCCATTTCAGCCATCAAAACTGCTCTCCACAATGCCTTTGAAATGAGTGATTTGGGGCTTCTAAAACAATTTTTGGGGCTCGAAATTGAGCAAAATACTGATGGGATTATGGTCACTTAGTCCAAATACATTTCAGACATGTTAGTCAAGTTAAAATGGCTGATTGTAGGCCTGCACCATTCCCTTTCCTTTCAGGGATCAGCCTTGAAGAAGGAAAAAGCACACCTCCCATGGACTGCACTATCTATCAACAGCTGATTGGTAGCTTGTTGTACTTGACACATTCTCAGCCTGATATCTATTATTCCATGAATTCTGTATCAAGATACATGCGGAAGCCTCATGATCTTCATTGGAAGGCAGCCAAGAGGATCCTCCAGTATATTCAGAGAACAAGGACCTACAGCATTCACTATGCTGCAGACTCCGAGCTAGAGCTGGTTGGATACACAGATTCCAATTGGGTGGGTGATTCTATTGATTGGAAATCTACTTCTGGATATGTATTCATGTTTGGTGGTAGCCCAATTTGCTGGTCTAGCAAAAAGCAGGCTGCCATAGCACTATCTTTAGCAGAGGCCGAGTATCGAGGAGCGGTGAATGCTTGCATCCAAGCAGTTTGGTTGCAAGGCATTATTTTAGAGTTTGATCTTGGTAGTACTTTTTCCATTGTTCTTTTTTGTGACAATCAAAGTGCTATTAATATTTCCACAGATCTAGTTACTAGGAAGAGGACCAAGCATGTAGAGATCCACATGCACTACATCAGGGAGCTAGTGCATGGTAGGACCATCATTCTGTAATACAGCCCGACTAATGAGCAGATTGCAGACATCTTCACCAAGAGATTTTCAGAAAAGAAGTTCACTTACCTCCATTCATTGTTGGGGGTGAGTTCATTAGGGTGATTCAAACTACTTTCAGTGTTCAGCTTGAGGGGGGGGGTTTTCCCACTGGGTTTTCCCTCTTTTCCTCACTTAGTTTGTTTTGAGCATTGTTTCAATTTCAGCATTGTATAGGGTGACCTATGGCCTTAGTTTCCAGGGCCCTAACATTTTTATGCATTTTTGTTTTCTAACTCCTCCTAAGTATAGCTTAAGGGGGGGTGTTGGAGACATTTACCACCATACACACTCTTTTTGGTCAAATTGGCCTAGTTAAACCACTATCCTATGTATTATTGACATAAATTAACATCAGTGGAGCATTAATTGACATCATCCAGTCACACCCACGCTTGCCTTCAGTCAAGGAGGCTAACTTAGCCTTCTCCTACATTCGGGGAGGCTAACTGGAGCACTCTAGGGGTGATCTGAGTCATATTAATGCACCTAATTGATAACTGATGGTTACAATCAGTTAATATGGCAGTGAAGGTGCCTCCTTTCATTTAATTAATTATTTAATGAATAATTAATGAACTGAAGTCAATAGGGGCGCCTCCACCAACTTCTGATGTTCAGTTCAACTTCAGTTAACCTCATCGGGGTTCATTGGAGTCATTGAAGAGCTAGAACTTGATGGTTGGCTTGATATGACATGTGTCTGATCTCTTTCAGTTGAGACTCAGTCATTTATTGCACTCCAACTTCAATTAGGGCTCAGTTGAGTCAATTAGGGTTTTGATCAGTGGTTAACTGGAGTGTTGACTATGGCTTACATTCAGTTAATGTAGACTCACTCATTCAATTCGAATGACCTCCTTGAGGATTCGAATTGCTCATTAATTCATGCTTGTAGCAGGACATTGTATTGTATTATCATTCTTTCATCTGATTATACAGAGCGTCTACTCATTCTATAGACCAATTACACCATTTCATCAGTTATTTGTTGATTAATCTTTGATGAGACTGATGTTTAGTCCCTAGATCAATGTGCAAGATTAATAACTTGGTCATAAATTTCAGCAAAATGGGTGAGCCAAGACCTTTCCAACAAGCTAGAGACATCATAGAGGCCATAACACCTTCATCAACGACTATGCATTTGATCATGTTATTCAAACACTCCACATGGAATAAGAAAGCCACATGGTAAGGAAATGGAGGCTCGACCTTCTAGGTTTAAAATCAAACTACCATGGAAGGATTAGAATCAACCACCCCAAGAGAATTCAACAATGCTCTCCTCTGTGAAGGACAAGTCTAAAGCACTTCAAGAGCTGACATCAGATAGGGATTCTGACCCAAGTCCTCGACAATAGAATAATGTTGGGAGGATCGAGCATTAGGATTGTGACCTAAGTGCTTTAGGACTCCCTTAGGTATACAAGGTATATATTTAGGCTTTTCAATACACAAAGGACTCTCAGGAGGTAAGGGCTATTTACCCAAGTTGGGTTGTGGCATACCATAATCTTTAGCATGAGTCACAACATTAGCTGCTGACATCATGTTGATACAACCATGGCCACCTTTTGCATTCAGTGGGTTTTGATGCCCACCAGAAGTGCTTCTGGTGTCCATGTTCCTTGAATCCATATGTTAATTATTTGGTAAATGGTTAGTCAACACAGTTGGCCTCTATGTGATGAAATTCTAGGTGTCTTCAATACGAAGGCACAAGTATGTGAGATGGTCTCCCCCATAAAGATTGCAAGGGAATTTAACCTTCATATTTGGTTTCTTGTCCACCTAAGAATTATCGCTGTTCTTTTCATCATTCTGGTTCTTCTTACTATTCCCACCCATTCTATTGTTTCTTCCCTTATTTTTATTCCTTTTGGGTTGTTGGTTACCCTTCTGGTCCGACGAATGTACTGAGAACACATCTACCGATTGGATGGGACTAGACAAAGCTGTAGCTTGTCCGGTTGCAGATTGATTAATAGAAAAATTTCACATTTGATTCGAAACCTGGTCTACGAATTTGGTACTCGTGGATCCAACAATACCATTGGCATGTGTCCCATGTTTAAACTTAGGTTTAAAGTTAGACCGTGGTGCGTATGGGATAATCTCATAAAGGAGCCCCAACTGAGCATAAATCAAGTCTAACTGCTGAGCTCTAAAGATAGAATGCTCCTCATTCATTACTCTGGATGTCAAAATATCCTTCGCAATATAAGGAAACAAATATTTGAGGAATAATTCCAACAAAAACTTGGGTGGAATGTTGTCCTTAATCAACCTCTTTCGTATGTGCCACTCTTGAATATGGTTAGAAATATGTGTGGCTTTATCTTGCTAAAATATTTACAAGAGCTTGGTTCCAGCATTGCAACTTATCGATAGCTGAAAATGGTTAAGAAAGGTCATGTCTAAGTCATTAAATGTTCAATATGTTCCCCCCAGTAAACGCTATATACCATTTCATGGAAGGACCCGTGAGGGTGCGTTGAAACAATCGTAGACGAACATAGTCATGGTTCAATGAGTTAGAGGTGCACCATATGTTAAAAGTAGTCACATGCTCTCTAGGGTCCTCACCACTCTTACCTTCAAAATTTGGGATGTCCGAAGGAAGCTTGGAAGAAACAACCAGCCACATCATATCATGAGATACCAGATCATTGGTCAACTTCAAAAGGTTAGGAAAATTCAACGTATCTAAGAAAGGGAGCCTAGGGTGTTCCATCTGGTTCCATTCTCCTTGAAAAGGTTGGTTCACATAAGGCTGATTTTAGTAAAGACCGTGGCCTTGGCCAGTCGGATAGTAACCACCTCTTGTATGACGCATAAAAGGATGCAAGGGAATGTGATATTTTGGTATACCTTGAAGATGAGGCGTTTCATAACCATAGTTATAGGATTGATAAGCGAGTTGACTTCCAAACATATAAGGAGGTAGATATAAGCCTCCTGACGCAAAAACACCAGATAAAGAGGGAATAACATGGTTAGTTGTGGCACCATGTCCTAAAGTACTTTGCAGGAAGTGAGGGTATGACACAAGAAACGAATTCTAAGGAATAATTGTGGTGGATGATGGGTCATAAGATGGAATGTAATTTGTGCTCCCATTTTTCACATGTCTATGGTCACCTCTATGAGAGTAAACATTAGTGTTACGCCCATATGAAGGGTTCTAAAACCCTCCCCCAAATGGAGTGGAAGATGCAATATGAGCACTCCCAAATCTATCAGCAAGGAAAGGGGCTGAAGTTCCCCTAGGACAAACACCAGGATCTATGCAAGGATCAAGGATAGATTACATAATAATATTGGTAA
Organism: Pseudotsuga menziesii; assembly: GCA_001517045.1. Classification (NCBI taxonomy): domain Eukaryota; kingdom Viridiplantae; phylum Streptophyta; class Pinopsida; order Pinales; family Pinaceae; genus Pseudotsuga; species Pseudotsuga menziesii. Next base: position 575,240 of record LPNX010325543.1, on the reverse strand, counting down.
TGTTTGGCATGCCAAAACTAAAAGGACCAATGCTAGAGGGAATGTCATGAGTCTCACTACTCGACCTTCCCAAGGAAGATCTCCGATAAGAAGCTGCAAAGTGTGACAGTTGGGGTCATGTGTTATAGGAAGTACCAGCCCCATGAGGGTCTGTGTCAACAGGACTCCTAGGTCTCAAAATGATAGTATTTTGTATTCTATAGAATAGAGAAGGAAGGAGTTCTGTAATCTCATATGTAGTACTCATGATGAGAACAATGTGTGAGTTATAGTGTGTAAACGTTTTCCTAGAATGTCTAGTCCTCTTCCAAGGAGGAGGAGGAGATCCACAAGGTGAAATCCCTGCTAAACGTCGATATCGACGAAGCACCGGAAATTGATCCATGATGAATCCAGAAAAATAAAAAGACTCAACAAATTACGATCCCTAAATCAAGCTAGCATACAAAGTGCACACCCCTAAGTAAAGCTAAGTCAGATGCAAACAAGCCAAGTGGGAGGAAATATAGTGATTGTGTTGTCTAACTCCTACCTGAACATGACACACACAAAATAACCTCTGCAAGTACCCCCTTCGATACCTAGGTAAGGAAACTAAGGTCACCCCAATATAACCAATTCTCAGGCGGTCAATCGTAGGAGGTATCTACCATATGGGAAGGGTAACAAAGCCTGAAGCTTGAAATCCCCAAAGGTACGTCAAAATATCCCAAATACGAATAAGATACTGGAAATATCTCTGGCATTCAACATAAAGTGACAATGGGATATCCCCACCACTAATGTGTGAGTTTCCTCGTGATTAAATCCTATGTAAGAGGAGACTCCTGAGAACACCAATTATACCAAGGATTTCACTTCTCACCTGGAGAAAGCCCTAATTGTTTTGTTTCATAGTCTTGGAAAAAATTACTCACGACACCCTATTCCAAGACTCTACAACCTAATATTGTTGGTGCACCTCTATCAAATAAAGAGTGTAATCAATTTTAAGTTAAGTGTTAATTTTAATGGTTGTGATTACTCAAGGGTAATGAACGTGCAACTAGAGATATTATGACTTAGCAATGAAAAAAATATGAACACTTAAAAACAATTCCAAGTGCATTTTGTCTTTAAATATGAAAAATGGGTATGCCACTACATGAAATGCACAAATTTCTTCTTCAAATACCAATTCAATCATTCCTATATGAAAGCTTGAACACTACTTCATCTAAGAAAACCTAATGCAAGTACCATTTCAATGCAAATGCATAATGCAAGACATGTCAAAAATAACAATATTTTGGTATTTTGATCATAAATGATATGAAAATGTAGCAAACAGACTCTATACATTCCCAGACCCTACAATAAGTATTAGACACAAGCCAGGAAATATGTTGAGACCAAGAAGTGTAATGAACTAATAATAAAACAAAAAGGAGATAAATGACAAGAACAACTTTTAAAGAAAAACAAAGAAAAATGCATCTTAGGTCAGCACAGAAGCAGTAAACAAGCACTACAGGCACCCAAGAAGACTCAGAAACACTCATAACTCACCCAGAATCTCCCAAACATAAATATCTCAATCACAAACATGGATGTACATGACTGCTCATGAAAATTCTATGTGTATACATGACTGTAAGCACTACAACTCGCGTGTATACGTGACTGTTACCTCTATGACCCGTGTATAGCAAGATATAGGTGGTAAAAAGGTAGGCTAAGACTCAGATTACTTCAAAGGAATTCCAATGGTATAAAATACTCTTGAATGCGACATAGAAACACATAGAAGTATAGAGAAAATAAAGTACATTATGCACCCAAACCCCAACAAAAAACAAATTCCCTAGTGGGGTCCCCAATTTTTTTACGGAGAAAACTTCCTATGGCTTGGGGTGGACCACAACATACAGTATGGCACCAGAAATTGAACCATTTCCAATATGATAAAGATATAAAAAATTCTAACACTAAGGGATGAGAAGTGTACCTTACTATAGACATTCGTAGAAGATCCCTGCTGAGCTTTCAATCACACTTATACCTACATTCCATCCTCAACAACAATGAAATACGCAAGCATGATAGATATTAAGTGTTAGAACCTAATCTAGCATATGTAAATCCAATATATAATCAAAGCAACTACATCCATAGATACAAATATTTAGAGTTACACATATCATGGATGAGAAATGGATATTTCTATTAAATGTAAACAAAGATACAAATGACAACCTATGTCGGCACCTCATCGCAATCGAGAAACCTAGTCCTCCACCTGGGCCTCTACCACTTCAATCCTCCATATCAAGGCAATCTCACAATGGAAATGCAATATTGGGAAGGAGAACTAATGGCTACTCTAAAGACAAAGGGATGCAGACTCAAGTATGCAAGAATGGGGCACAAATCCACTATAATCTCTTTACTCTTACAAGTCCTCCTCCTTCAATGCTTCCAAGTATCTCAATATATAGCCCCTCAATGAGAAGTGAAGGGTCGAATCAGAGCGTTTACAGGAATATGGAAGGCCAAGAGTCAAGTTATTTGTTACTTGATGAGGGAAAAACTCTAAATATTTATTTTTGAGAACATTTCCTGATGTACGCGGGTCATAGTGGAGAAAGCTGTGTGTACACATGGGAAGTAGGCTGGTGACCTACATATACCCATAAATATGGATTTTAAAGGGATTCTTAGGATCATCAAAGTAATACTGAGCAAAGGGGGTTCAAAGAGTCTGCATAGGGATAGGGAAGGCCATAAAAACATGATCTACCGAGTGTGGAAAATCCAGCTATAACATCTGGATTATTGGTGCAAGAAGATGATGCTCGTCAAGAGCATGTGATATAATATGTGAGTTAGAAACTTTTTGGACCATCATTACGTTACTCCCATGAAGATAAAATGGCCCTAGTCATTGTATTTTCAGTGTCGAAGCTACGTCATTACATTCTCATGATCTAAACTCGAGTTGTGGCCGATTCCAACCCCATGCATTATCTCTTGAGCCTCCTTCGTGTCCAAGATCGTGTCACCAAGTGGATTTTCATTCTTCAAGAGTACGACTTGGAATTAGTCACACCCAAAAGCACCAAAGATTTGGTGTTAACTTTCCTAATGGTAGACTTCCCATCATCGTCTACCGTGTCTTCTATCATGATCAATTTCCCTAATGAATTCTTATTTGTCATCTCTACGGAGGAACCAAGGTATGGGAGCATCCTCCTTTACTTGCGCACCCAAAAATTTGGGCCCCACTTAAGCCGTGAATGCCATCGTTGCAATCGAAATCAAGCTACTCGAAATCTCCTTATCGGTGATGTACTGTACTGTTGTGGTGTAGACACAATACTATGTCGTTGCCTCATCCATGATGCAGTTGGAAAAGTCTTGAATGATTGTCATAGTGGAGCCTATGGTGGCCACCTCTTTGGTTTGGATACCACCCAAAAGATTCTCTACGTCGGTTATTTCTGGCCCATAGTCTTTGATGGTTGCATCCATGCAGTTAAACACCACCACAATTACTAACTCTTTTCCCCAAAGGAAAGGTAACCTCCCGCGTTGCTATATCCTATCATCACAATCGGTCCCTTCTATAAATGGGAAATTAACTTCATGACTTGTAACCCTCTTTCTCCCAATGGCCATAAAGACATCAGTGTGGCTGTTGATTACTTCACCAAATGGGAAGAAGCCAAGCTAACCTTCAATTGTAAGGTTGAATCTGTGGCACTCTTCTTTTCCAACCATGTTATCGCTCATTTTGGTGTCCCCTTCTAGTTAGTTTCACACCACGGTTCTCACTTTGAGGATGCTATTTGGACAGATCTCTCCACTATGTTGAAATTTGAACACTAGTTTTCATATGCTTATTATCCTCAGGAAAATGGCCAAGTTGAGGCTGTCGACAAGATCCTTAAAACCATGCTCCAACGAATAGTGGACAAACACAAGACCAACTGGCATCACTTTCTCTTTTTCTCCCTCTAGGCCTATTGAACATTGAATAAAACCAACACCAATTTTATCCCCTTCCATTTAGTCCACATCGTGGAGTCAGTTCTTCCCATTGAATTCCATAATTTGTAATTCTGCCTTGTTTTCGAGCCTCTATCTGACAATTTACCATTGGAAAAAATCATAATTATGCATGAAAAAACTGATGACGACTGTCACATTGCTCTCCAAATTATTGAAGCGTCTAATACCTAGTCAAATTCCCATTATGATTCCCACATCCACCCACACACATTTAACGAGGGGGACCTTGTCCTTGTCTACAATTAAGCCAATGATAAGAATGGAAAAGGGAAGCTCGAATCCATGTTGTATGGCCTTGATGTCATCCATCTATGTCTCGGCAAGGGGGCATGCCTCCTCGATGATTCCGATGGTCACCTCTGGAAGAATCCCCGTAATGGACCCTACCTCAAGAGATTCTATGCCTAAATCAACCAACCTGAATACCCTTGTATCATAGTTTTTCCTTTTTGTTTTGCATAATTTTTACCCTGAGTCTCATAGTTTGTTTCCTTGGTTGTTCTAGATGGATCCTACCTCACCCTCCTATGTTGGATTCATTGATGGCACAAGTAGATGGTCTCCTAATCTTGCCTCGGTTGCATGGGCCATTTATTCCACGTCACATGAGTTGATCCATATTGATGGAATGTGTGTTGGTATTGATACCAACAACCAGACTGATTATGACGTTGTTGTTGGTCTCCTGGCTGTCTTCCTTCACTTGGATATTCATTGCCTTAATGTATTATTAGACTCCCAAGTTCTTATTTCCCAGTTGAATAAATTCTACTGAGTATGCAATCCCTTCCTCTTTAGAAAATTCATGCGCACTACACTAGACAATTGGTTAGACATTTCAAATCCATTTCATTCATGCATGTTCCCATAATTCTCAATAGTGTAGCAGATCAAATGGATAACGATGTTTTATAGTGGCACATCAATCATCGCATATATGAAATACACTACATCATGCATCATCATATAGTCATGCATACATATGTCACATGCATCATATAGGCATATTCATCATCATAACAAGAGAATCATAAAACACATAAAATTACAAAAAATATGCATCCACGTGCATCCATATCATACTATCATAATCAATATAAAAACGAGAAGCCCCATAGGTTTTCTCATCATACATATAATACACAAAATTCCCCGTGCTCAAATGCATTGGGGGGGAATACCATATTCTTCTAATCTGACTCTGAGTCTTCCGAATCTGTCTCCTCCTAAGTATCATCCTCCTCATCAGAGAGATCCACTTAGGGAGGGGGGGCTCGGTAGCATGCGGTGATTAAGTCATCTTCTAGAATACTGCCACCCATCGATAGTGACCCCCTCCATAGCCTCTCCACATCCATCCACAATGATTCTAATGTAGCACTCTGTTGCCTCCTCTATCTATGAGCGGGTGGATCTAACACCTCCACTCTTCCCCTATGTCATTCGTATCCCATTGGAGGATGTGGTCCCATGTCTACACATGCATGTAGTATGCCATCAATATCAATCGCATGTATGATATATCTACCACTATGCTAGTAAACCAAAATATATGACTGAAACCACAAAGAGTCATGTATACATACCATCTAGAACCCATAATTGTTCAGGAGGTTGAGGCATCTTCAGATCTCCCTAGTATTCCATGCATACGTATGGATAATCATCGATGAGTATGGGAATATCTTGCCACTATGAAAATATCCTGAGTGAAGAAATGACCCACCAAGCTACCTCCCTCCCTGATCATCATCTCACACCACCACCTCATCTGAGGCTCACATGGTCCCCTGTCACGTATCCATAGATGCGGTCGCAATGTCGATAACCACTCAAAGAAGTATGAGTACAAAAAGGATGGGAAGTACAATCCCCATTAGTAAAGCTATCCTAGTTTAGTGCACATCAAACCGTTGTCAGGTACATCTGGGCCCACCCATAGTAGGTGCCCCTCAACACACTCGAACATCAATAACTGGCCACCCAATATCTTGTATGGACATTTCAATCCCAGTATCCATAGCATCATTGCTACCACTGCACGATTATCCAAACTCTCGATGTCACACACCAATATGTATGATTCATGCACATAAGTCATGGCATATCAGTGTCGAGCACACAATTCATCCATCATCACCCCCCTTGGGAGTTTTAGTGAGATATCATCAATAACACCCAATAATGGAAGGCCAGTCACAAAGTACACGTCTTGGAGGGTGATCTTCGGCACTATGCATCCCTATCCCAAAATATCACTAGCTTGTTCAACAATAAATTTTTTGAATGCATGAGAGGGATATAGAAGCACTTCAACAACCCACTTCAGGACAACGTATCCTATAATGCATCGTCCTCCTCAACCTCATCTATGAGGTCCCCAATGTCTCTCTCCTGCCATCCAACTCAAGGCATTATCCACATCCTCGAAGTCCCAATTAGACCACATTCAACAAAAATTTCCATTCTGGTCCAAGTTGCTCCTTTCGGATTGGTGTGACCCAAGCCACGAAAAAACCCTTGAAAGGTGCGACATGCGTTGTGTCTATCTTTCGAATATGTGCGAACCAGGTCACACCTATTTTCTCAATAGGTGCAACCAGTTCTCTCCTGTCTACTTGATAAGTGCGATTTGGGTCGTGCATTTTCCATCGAAAAGTGAGACCTGGCCCCGAAACCCCTTTGGGCTCAATCAAGGCCCCCTGAATGTGAAAGGAAAAAATAAATGCATGAAAATGATGGGCTAGGTGAGATGTCTTACTTGCAACTTACAGATCGTAAAATTGTCGGTCAAATCTAAAGAAATCAACACCTTTTCTCTAGGGCCCTCCACTCCAAATCAACATTGAACAGTGAAAATGACACGTGTCATGTGGCCCCCCCTTGTTTATAGGCCTTCATTTTGTCAACACCTTTCGTGCACCACAAAGTCATCTGCCATCCATTTTTCACTCCGTTCACTCCGACTGATTTGGTTTTCTGCACTCTTTCTACCTATGGGACTCTGACCTGGTAGTCTCTCCCATAAATTTGACTCCTCATGATCAACGTTTGTCTATTGTCCTTTCTCCCTCACCTCTTATCGATACTCAAGAACCTTTCACCCCTGAGTATTTTCCTTCTTTTGAGGAATCTTGGTCAATAAAAACTATCCCTAACTACTCTGCTATTTCTGATGAGAACTCCAACACTTTTTTTATTTCTTCTATCATGTTGAAGAATGTTACTATTAGGAATCCTCCTTGAAGCAAAAAAGGAAAAAACAATTCGAAGTAACTATGATTTAAAACCTCATTTATGTAATCCAATAGTTTCTTCACTTTTCCAAAAGGGACTTGACTCTATTACTGAGGTTTCTCCTTCTACTATTACTGGGGATCTTAGAGTGGATAATTGGGTGTTATAATGTCTAAACCAATCCACTTCTTCTTTAATTATCAACCGGGGTTGGTAAGCTTAGAGTTTACACAAAATATATGCAAAGGTAGAGAGTGTCGTGTAAATATTTTAACAAACAAAAGATCGAAAGATCTTTCAAAATGAAAAACTGAGTCAAACTTCCTAAAAATGCAATTAAGGTAACCAAACTGAGATAAAATATTAACTATACAAATAATATATCTTATAACTTTGGACTGAAAAAGATATAATCAGCAACTTACTTAATCAGTAACTTACGTATTCAAACGGAAAACTAAAGTGCAAGGAAGACTTAATTTATAAGAAACTAGAAAACTTAATAGATAAAACTTAATAAGAAAAATTTAAAAACAAGAAAGTAGAAAACTTAATAAAGAAAACTTAAATAAAAAAAACAAATAGAAAACTTAATAAAGAAATATCTTTAGGTTCTGTCTTACAAGTTCTTTCAACAATCACACAATCATAAAAAGGCAACCTAAAAACATACTACGGAAAACACTAAATCTTGCATGCAAACAAATAAATCAATTCAAAAGGAATAGACACAAAAACATACAACCATAAGACAAAATCAGAAACAAAACTTAAGAATAACTTAAACTACGTTCAAAGTAAAAGAAGGAAAACGATAAAACTTTAATAAATAATTTAAAACAACTAAATGTTAACTTAAATGTTAAACAAAACTATTATTTAACTATTACAGACAAAGCATAATTCGAACATCAGAAAAACAGAACTAAAAACAATCTTAAAATACATAAAAACACAAAAAAAGAATTAAGGGTTGAATGACAGACTGAACTGTGGGTCTGAAAGGGTGGCTGAATAACAAACTGAACAGGCTGGACAATAAAAATGGTAAAAACTAACCTAAATGAAATAATCTTTAGCTGAAGACATGCAGATGTAATTCTAATGCATCGAAACAGTAAATAAACCTATTTAACATCAAATTAACCTTAAACTAATTCATGAACAAAATGAATCATTTTCATATGAAACTAATAAATAAACTGGAAATTAACTTGCATAAATTCAAAACAAGAAAGGAAATAACATAATTGAATCTATTCTAAATTCATGAAAACAACTTATTCTATATTCTTGAAAACGAAGACTGAAAGTAATGCTGAAAATGAAAATAACTAGAAACAAAATGACTAAAAGAAAATAACTGAAAGCAAGCTATGAGCGCATCTAACTAATTAATTTTGAAATAAAACTAAGTTAATGTGTTACAGAAAACAAATAGGATGGCATTTACTATAATCTAATGGAAATAAACTAGAAATTAAACTAGACTAGCTAAAACATAAAAGAAACTAAGCTAAACAAAGAAAATGAACCTCTGGTTGATGAGGGGCCCTCTCAGCAATTAGGGGTGATGCCTGGCTAACTTCTACTTAAAGGCAATCTTCAACAACAATGCATACAGCTCTTTATCCAGATGGTGGAACATAAATACAAAGTTCAAGAGTAAATTACAGCAAGAACTCTTCTCCTAACTCTACTAACTGACTGATTTTCTAGCTAGCTGAGCTCTCTCACAGAGGCTGATTTATATAATTATTTACAAGTATGAGCAAGTCAACCCTTTAGAGGTCGACTGCTCTCTAAATTTAGTCGATCTTTAAAGCATTTTGACTGATCACAGGCCAACCCATAAGCATCTCCGTTCTTCAGCGTGAACAATCTTCAAAGGTGGCGCACAGGCTTCTCTTCAGCATGAACGATCTTCAGAGGTGGTGAACATGATCCTTCCTTATCGCAGCAGGCGACTGATGGTGAACATAGGAGAGCGTAGTGGCGCATCTTCTAGATCGTGGGTTGAATGCGACAGTCCAGCACATGGATGGTTGATGTGGTGGTGAGTGAAGGAGAACGCATGCTGGTGAACAGTATAGAACACAACTTCATCACCCAGATGTGTGGATAATAGAACGCTTGTAGATGTTTCACGTTTTAAATGGCCGGAATTAATTCTCAGCAGTGCTCAGTATGATGGGCGATTTGGACAGAGTGTTGAACGAAAGGCTAGGACATGAGATGGATACACTGGGCGTCGATCTAGGGAGAATAGAGTGTCTATCTGCTAGCATGCTTCAAAACTAGAGTGTACAGCAACACATCTCAAAATCTGGAAAACCACTAGCGAGTTTAATGCAACAGGCTGAATGACGAGCTAGACACTGAGCTGTACATGTTGTATGAAAAACAGGATGAATGTGTTTTACGTATTAACTTGGCCCAAAAAGATTATAAAACCTGCAAATGATTACACAAACTGATTAATATATCAAATATGCTTCAATAATGTTTTTTTAATTAATAAAACCATAAAAAGAATGATAATAATAAAATAGTTTTATATAAACCTTAAAAACACTCATACCTGAAGTTGAATAATAATCTGCGTGACATAAAACATACAAAAGATGATAAAATATGTATTTAAATGAATATTTTATCTGCCAAAAATGATAACAAATTGAGGATCCACATTCCCCCAAACCAAAGAAATGCCAGGTCCCACTGAGCAAAAAGAAAGAAAAACAATTTAGGAAGAAGGCGAACTAGCAGTTTCCTTCAACTTGGCAGATGAAGAAGGTAATTTAAACTTCATTGTGTTAACCTGTAACTTAAAAATAACATATCTTTCATGTCACATATTTATATGAAAATTAAAAATGACTTTATTGGATTTTTCAACATTCTTAAATAAACAATTTTCAGGTTGAAAATAATTTTATCATTTATAAGGTTTTGAAATTAATTCAACCATGTCCAAAGTAAAACTTTGGACAGGTTGAACAAAAACATAAATCGCATCTTGAATAGCAAGAAGATTAATCATTTTCATGCATAATTAATTGGATAAAAGGATAGGATTATTAATAATAAAATGATATTGAAGTAAAAACTATTTTCTTAAAAACAAAATTTGGTTAGCAAATTTTAGTCACCATTTTTACTCAGGTTGTTATTTTCATATTTCATTTGGACCTTCATTCGATTCTTCGTATGGTAAGACCATATTGAATTTTGCTGTAAAATATGCTTCAAGCTATAACCAAATTCCACTGTTTACATTACTGAAAATACTTATCATTTGTTAGAGATAAATAGATTTTTCATAAAATAAAAATAATCTAATTTTTCAAATCAAATCCATCTTCCTCCAAACTAAAGAGATGGCATGTCCTCAAGCCATACTGAGAAAATAAATGGTTGTTTCGAAAAAATAGAAAGAATGCAAGCATGCTGTTAATTTGTTGTAAGGAAAACTAACTAGTAAATGGAAATGGTTCAAAAATGTATATTTATGAAAAAGAAAATGGTGCTTAGAAAGACCATGTAAAATGAAAATAATATCATTAAAATAAAACCATAGGAAAAACTAGCCATCCATGCCTTATTGTAAAGATATCATGTCACCGTCAAGTATTTCAAGTGTACCCCAGAGTGTGTGAGATTTTGTCAAAACCCCAAAATTTCGAAAAATTTAAAACTTTTAAAATAACAAATAATCTTATTAAAAGCAGTTGTTAACTGGATGATTAGTTTATTCTATTTAAATTGTTGCTGAAATAATCATTTAAATTCTCTGTTCTTTGAAGAGCAATTTCTTTGCAGTTATTGATTATTTTTCTGTTTGCGACAAAAGGTGGTTTGTCATAGAGAGCTGGGCTTACTTAGCTTTCGAGCTAACGCAACCGTTTTCTTTTGTTACAGATATACAGGTAAGAAGTATGGTTCGATGCTAACAAGTCTTTAAAGTTACAGTTCAGATTTCTGCATACGATTGCTTAGTAAATATTTTATATGCTAGACAGAAAAGTCATACTTCTCATGGTAAAATCTTGTTATTTTCTGCTATAATTTCTTAATACTCAAAAAGGAGATTGCATTTTTACATACAACAAAAGAATACTACACCATACAGGTTCATGAGGTTTGATAGACTTACATGTACAAAAACTTTAAATTTTCATTCTTCAGATAAGTATGAGAACTTATGTATTATTCCATTACCTATAGCTTATCATGGTAGAAGGATCACAACAATGCAGGTTTTTAATTCTTTTAGTCAAAAGTTGTAATAATAACATTCTAAGCTTAGCTTGCATACCATTCAGTTTTTCAAATCATAAGAACTAGTCCATAAATTTTCTTACTTGAAGAATCTAGGATTTACGATCCAAAAACAAGTATTACATTTGCAGATTGAAAGCCTACCATTCTTAGAAGGTTAAACTCATTTCAGAAGTATTATTGGGTTGGAAATCCAAAGTTGTTAGAGATCAAACCTAAACTCATTTAACTTTAATTCTTTTACAATAAGTCTAGACTAGGTTAACCATGAGAAGATAGAAATAGTAATCCAGTTCTAATCTACTTTACTTATGGAGTCTCCTGTAAAATTCTGAGTTTAGAAAGAATAAAATATAATCAAGCTGTTACCCTAAAGAATGTTTATGATTATTACCAAAGATGAGTTATCTCTATTTATAAACCTCTACTCTATAATTCAAGACAACCAAATCGAAAAGTGTATAGACTAATAGAAACACCATTCGATTGTATATATTTATATACATTAGGGTAGATAGGTTATTATCTTCTTTTTGAAATCTATAATAGTTGGCATCATGATTATAACCATGACCACTAAACAAATATCATAAACTATTTATCCTATGTCTCTTTAAACATATAAACCCTTATGTTTAAGTGCATGATGCAAAGGAATGAACTATATAAACAGTATGATTATCATATAAACGCTATGATTATCACAAAGGACTAAACTACAATTGCTACGTAGCATGGAGTATAATAAACAAATCATATTATAAAAATATAAATACCAATTACTAAGGAATAACCATACGTAGCATGGAAACCAACAAAGTATTAATACTAATCATGCGTTTTGGCAATGTAATGCAGGTATGAATCAAGGTTTGTAACATATAATAAAATCATTCCAACGATGATTTTGATTACCAACAATCATCAATCATGGACTTTAGAGTGAAGGCTATAATACACCAATTATCAAAAGAGCTACGTGGATGCATACTATCCATTCATTGGCACTATAAAACGTTGACTGAACCCTAGTTTTCTCATTTTATTTCGCCCTCGGGCCTCTTGGCCGCTCTGCAACATTCAGGACCCTGCTGCTATGTGTCAATTTCCTTTACTCCTTATGCTGCCCTTGCTCTTTGCAAGATTGAAAGCTATACTGCTCTTGTCCTTTATGAGTTCAGAATATACTACTGCGAGGGTTATTAGAGGTTTATCGTTGTGGTGAAAGCCTCTGTGAAAACCGCCAGTAGTTTTCTTATTTCGGAGGGTGACAATCCAACTCTTTTTATGCACTCTCCAGTGGATTATTTTTCCCAATCAACGTGGCTGTTCTTGCTAGACGGTTAGGTGAAAAACGAAAGGAAAAAGACTGCCATGATAGGGTTTGTCTGGTGCCTCCCTTGAGCTGTAGGTTGAAAGATAAATACCCATCATTCTGCCATCGAATGGCAGTCTCCTCGCTGGAGAAACTCACGGCTTCACATCGAGGGTTTTCAGAAGATAAGGTAACACTCTTATTGTAATTTTCATTTCACAGCAAGTTTATCAGTTATTAATTTATCATTTAGGTAATGCTAACGCTTGGCTGCAAAACTCTCCTCACAGGTGAATCTGCTTCACTTCAATGCCTTCTCCGGATCCAGGGTTACGGCTCCGTGACTATGGTAAGCCCTGGTCTTCCATGGCTTAACATCTTTGTCTGTAACTTAAGGATGAAATTGGGTTGTTCACGGCCATTCTGCTCTCGTGGTTTTTTTTGAGCTATTTGCTTTTGTGTTTCAGCTATGGGTATAACCCTAGCTCTAAAAAGAGTCCTCCGGCTACGACCGTGACTCAAAGACTTTACCTGTAGCTGTTGTTTGGTTTTATAAGTTAGCAGGCTTTAAGCCTGGTGTTTACTGTTTTTAAAACATCCTTACAGGATGCACGCCTTCAAAGTATAATTTTATTACAGTTTGGGTTATTAAATAAAGAAGAGAACCGTCGCTCTTATGATTGTGTGGAAGAGATTAGGGTTTATACCCTCAGTTCTATACTATTTTGTAAATTGTTCCTATTTCTGGTATTTTCTTGATGCAGTATTAGAAGAATTAACAAAGTAACCCTACTGTGGTTTAATTAATAACCTGGTCGTATGTAAAATTGTACAGGTTCTTCGAATTGCTTGATAACTTTTATTAAGGAGACATTTGTCTCATTAAAGTTACTGTTGAAGTTTAAACATTTAAGCTCGATGGTCGAGCGTCCTGTACTTAAGTCTTTTAATTCTTGTACAGATTTACTTTTGAAAGTGTTAATGCATCATTTCTTAATTATGGTTTGTTTTTAAGAAGAAAACAGTTCCTCAGGCTTAGCTCAGCCTTAAAGTATTGTTTTATCATGCAACCACTGTGAACCCTTGTGTTATTATTATGATTATTATTTATATGTAATAAATAATTATCTAGGGTTTTTAACCCTATTTTTACAATTTGTAACTACATTATTTCTGGTTTTAATATATATAATAGTAATATTCTTTTATACCTGTTACTACTATTCTAATGTATGATTCTGGTTATCATAAAATGCTATGATTTATTTAATAAAAGAGCTCTGTGTAATAAGCACTCTTCACTGTATCTTTAATAATTTGTTAATTAAATTTCTTTACAGGTTTTATAACCTGATTGAAACCTGTTAAACTTTACTAATTATTATTTTTGTTCTTTTATTAACATTTTAATTACTTTACAAATATAGTATAACCCAGTACATAAATTTACTTTGTTTACTTACATTCTGTGTTTAATAACTGAATTTATAATTATAATTTGATATACCACATGAATGTTTACTATTATAATGTGTATAGTATATTGTGTGTTATAGATAATACAAGACAATACTACTTCTCCTTAATAATATTGTAAACATTATCCTAATGCTATTTACCCAATATTGATT
>LPNX010325543.1:495194-560649 GCA_001517045.1 Pseudotsuga menziesii | reverse complement strand
TGAGTATTTCTGTATATTACTTCTTAATTACTTAAGTATGTTTTCTTATAAATGTTTATGACCACTCATTACCTTTCTTAAAATGGAATAGTAGTTAAGACCTGTACTTAACTTAGCTAAATATAAAGTATACAGTACATCGACATACTTAACTAGTTTACAGACTGATTCATTTAGGAAATTATTTGTAACATTAAATAAATAAAAATACAGATACCAAATCTTATCCTACTGTCAGAATTTATTTTATTTATCTCCTAAGGAATGAATTCTTCTTAAAACTAAGAGATTATAAACCCTACTTAATATGCAAAAGTATCTAATCTATCTTTTCAATCTTATAGTTACTATTTTCAGAAACAGGATACAATACAATACTAGTTTGTAATACAGTAAGAAAATGGTTCATGAATTCATAAAAACACCTGTATTAACTGCAGATAAATTAGGAAACTCAGTTCAGAAGAATACTACTTCTAACACTGAGATACTGTGCTAGAGTACTATCTGGTGATACCAGATGTGGAAAAACATAGTACTGCTAACAGATTTAACTTAAGATACTCTGAAATACTAACTTAAATAAACTGATAAACATACATGCATCCATTCATATTCAATAACATAAAGAAATAAATAGCAGAACCTGTTGAACTGTGGACAACAACAGCAATAGGAGGCCGTTACTCCCTACCAACTCCTGGAGAGTGCTCAAACAACGTCTTCTCAGGACCCCCGAGCTTGCTCTGATCTCTCTGGCTTGGAACTAGGTGCAGCAAAGTCAGATACTAGTCTTCAACTCAGTATTAACTCAGAACTTATCAGTAAGTTCTCCCAGCTAAAAACCTGTAAAATAACCAATTTACTGCAGCATTCCTCTCAAACAACTTCCTTACTATTTTTCCCTCTTCCTTAATGAATTTCCTGAATAACATTCACCTGAATGCATTCTCTCTAGAAAATAACTGAGCAGCCTGAGCTCTCTTCATTGAGTACTGTTAAAGATTGCATAGGTCTTATTTGGGTTAACTGTCATTTAATGAGCCACCTGCTCACATTCCACTTTCTTGGGGAATCATGACCCCAAATATAGGGAAGTTGCCACCTGCAACTTAGGAAGTGCTTGAGGATGCTGCCACTTGTCTTTTGCCTGCCACCTAGTTCCATCCACCAGTTTGACTAGTAACCTCTTTTTAACAGCTCTCCCATGCTATTGTCTCCATAATTTATTTATCAAATAATAAAATATTCTAAATTACACTCCATTATTGTTGACTCTGCTGAGTCATCAATCCCTACTTAGGATTAATTTTAACATAATGTCTCAGAAATATAATAAAACAATTTACATAATTTTACAAAATTGGGGTATGTGACAGATTTACAGCTATGGGTCCCATTTATAAGATAATGACATCTTAGATATATGTAGAATTAGACGGCCGAGGCAAAGTCAACTTAGAGCCATTCTTGAATGACATTATAAACAATTGGCCATGACATAATTTTTTTGAAATATTTTTCATATATCACTATTTGACAAACTATGTGTATAGTGGTGTATTAACCATATATCATTTACTAGATATTGCCCCGCTTTCAGTAGGCCTATTCAGTACCTCGACGGGTTTATCTTGGTACCATGCAAACATAGCCCCGCTGCCAGCAAGCCTGTTCAGTACCCTGACGGGTTTAATTGCATTTATCGAGCTTCCTGTTATAAGGTTTTTACTTAGCATTGCCCTGCTGCCAGCAGGCCTGTTCAGTACCCTGGTGGGTTTGCCTTGTATAATGATATTAAAGATATGGAAATTTATTGGTACTAGAGCGTGTTAAGCCTTGCTAAACACATAATTCAATTTTTTCAAAATAAAGTTATAAGTAATTTCATAATGGCCAGACTCATAAAACATGTCAAAAGAGAATAACTAAAAGTTGTTCTTTAACCTAATAGTCCTTCTTCTTTATAAAGTAAAGTAATGTTCCCCACAGATAAAAATTCTACTTACTTTCAAGTTATCAACAAAATACTCAAGAGACAAGTTTTGATAACAAGTATAGGATGAACTAGTAACCCATAGGTGAAAAATAAAGATGTGAAAAATATGATAATGAAAGTGGGTCTTATCAAGCCACTGTTTAAAAGAATAAATAAAAAATATACATGTCTGAATCAAAATACCAAAAACTATATGAATCGTAACATAATTGGTTAAGTATGATATATAAAGGATTGATATGTAAAATCTATCCGTATAAGCTACAAATTTCAGAAGTACCGTAAAAAAGATTAAAATACCTTATGAGTATTTATCATACTTCCCTTTTCCAAGTAATATTTTGTTAGCTACTCATAGAGATAAAATACTTGTAATCACTGCAAAACCACTTGTTATATGATTCAATTTATTCATAAAGACATAAAAGCGAAAGAGTCTTGTATATATGACCTACTAGAAATGACTCTTATTTATTCAAAGCAACAAACACATATGTACATATATATAAATGATAATAACCAAAAATATTTTTCAAGGATCAAGAGGAGGAGGAATAGCTTCCCCTTCAACTAATTCAATTTCATTTTGCTGCAAAACATTTTGTATGAAATCCTGCTTAGATGTCGGTTGGTGATAGAGCCTAAGTCTATGTCCATTTACTACAAAGGAAATTTCTGAACCATCAATTGTTTTAATTTTTATTGATCCATTGTAAAAAGTTGTAACTACTTCGTATGGATTCATCCAATGGGTAGTTAATTTCCCTTTAAAAATTTTAAACCGTGAATCAAACAGTAGTGCCCAATCTCTAGTATTAAACTACTTTTCCTTAGTAAATTTATCATGCCATGTTTTTCGTTGATTATGTATTAACATTGTTCTTTGAAGTGCATCTTTCCTAATTTCGTCTAACTCATTAATTTGTAATATTCGTTGTTTTTGTGCTTCATCCAAATTCATGCCTAATTGTGCTACCATACAAAAAGTTTTAACTTGAAACTCAATAGGTAAAAGGACTTGTTTGCCATACACTAACTCATAGGGGGTATGTCCGGTAGTGTTTCTCCATGTTATCCTATAGGCCCATAAAGCGTCTGGGAGTCTATCTGCCCAATCCTTATGATGTAAGTGAATGGTCTTAGTTAAGATGGATTCTAATACTTTATTAGTTGATTCTACTTGACCATTAGCCTGAGGGTGATAAGGTGAATATTTGTAATGTCTGAGATGCCATATTTCATAGTAAGTTCTTTTATTAATTTAGAAGTAAACCGAGTACCTTGATCTATGACAATTTCTATAGGTACACCAAACTGGGTGAATATTTCTTCATAGATAAATTCTAACACCGATTTCTTTGTGGATCTAAATAAAGCTTTAGCTTCTACCCACTTGGTGACATAGTCCATACAAACTAAGATATATTTCTTCTTACGAGACATGGGAGAAATTGGTCCTACAAAATCAAGAGCCCATTTCTCAAAAGGTTCAATCATGACTTGGGGTTGTAAAGGCATTTGATCGGATGACGTAGGTCTACCCATTCTTTGGAAACTATTGCGTCCTTTAACATATTTGGCAGCATCCTTAAAAACGCTTGGCCAATAATAACCAGAATGTAAGACTTTATATGCTGTCCTTTTATCAAAAGAATTTCCTCCACATGGTCCATCATGGCATGCATGGAGGATGTCTATCATTTCATCCTCCCGCACACATCGTCGAATAATAAGATCGGGACCAGTGCGGAAGAGATCATTATCAACCTAAGAATAATTAGAACTACGAACTATAATACGACGCTACTCATGTGGAGACAAATGGTTTGGTATTTACCCGTTGCTAGATAATTGGAAATATCCGCAAACCAAGGGGTTTGAACATATACAGCAAATAGATGTTCATTAGGAAAAGTGTTGTCAACGGGTTTAGTACCGTCTTCATGTTGTATACGGGAAAGGAAATCTGCTATGAGATTTTCTTTACCAGGTTGATCAATGATGGTAATGTTACATTCTTGCAATAAAAGAAGCCACTGGGTCACTCTACCATTGGTTTGTTCATCAGAAATCTAATGGCGGAGTGATCGGTATGCACAAAAACTTCATAACCTGTGATATAATGATGAAATTTATTAATAGAATAAACTATTGCCAAAAAATATTTTTCAGTAACGATATAATTTAATTCGATAGGGGTCATATTTTTGCTAACAAAGTAGATGGCATAAGGTGCTTGTCCTTGTTTTTTGCCGAGGACTCCTCCTATGGCTGTATCAGAGAAATCGGTAGATATGTAAAAAGGAAGGGACCAACCAGGGCCCCTAAGTATTGGTGGCACCAATAGTTTAGCTTTTAAGATTTCAAAATCATTTTGATAGGATTCCGTCCACTGGAATTATGAGTCCTTTGTAAATAACTTAAACATTGGTGCAACTATTTTAGTAAAATTTTCAATAAAGCGGTGGTAGTAGCCTGCATGACCAAGGAAGCATCTTAACTCTTTCTGGGTTTTTGGAGAGGGAAGGCCAACTATTACTTCGATCTTAACAAGGTCTACCTTAATTCCTTGGGAAGAAATATGGTGTCCTAAAACTATGCCTTATGTCAGTAACATTTTACACTTTTCATGACTAAGGGATAGGTTTGTCTCTTGACATCGGATCAAAACTTTCTCTAGGTTGTCAAGAGCTTCCTGAAAGGTGTTACCGTAGGCTATGAAATCATCCATATATACTTCAACACAGTCATGTATAAGATCAGAGAGAATTCCTAATACTGCTCGCTGAAAAGTGGCAAGTGCATTACATAAGCCAAATGGCAAGGCTCGATAAGCAAATGTTCCCCAAGGGCATGTAAAAGTGGTCTTATCCTGATCTTCAGGTGCTATTAGAATTTGATTGTATCCACTATATCCGTCAAGAAAGGAAAAGTATTGTTTACCTAACAACATATCTAACACTTGATCAATAAAAGGCAATGGAAAGTAGTCTTTCAAAGTAGCTTTGCTCAGTTCCCTAAAATCAACAAAAATACGCCATTTCCCTGTAAGTTTCTTCGGAACTACTACTAAAGGAGATACCCATTTACTGTCGAAAGTAGGATAGATAAAACCAATAGTGAGGAGTTTTTGTAATTCTTATTTTACCATATCCTTTAGAGCAGGATTCATCCTCCTCTATGGCTGCCTTACAAGTGATGTGCTTGGATCCATATAAATAAGATGAATACAGGTATCAATGTGTATACCCTTCATATCGGTGTATTCCCATGTGAATGCTCTAGCTTGTTTCTTAAGAACTTTAAGCAGCTGTGCTTGTTGGTTTTCACTTAATCTGGTGTTTATATGTAAGAATTTTTCAGGGCCAACATCACAAGGTATGGTATATGGTCATGTATGCTCTTCAATTGTGAAGAAACATGGTGTTTCTATAAACATTGAGAGAGCCATATTCTCTTGAAACTCATCTCAAAAAATCTGATCGAGTTGAGCAAAGCACTGAGGGAAATCTGTACATGTTGTTGAAGAGACAAACTAGTTTAATACATTCTCAGTGGTCTACTCCTGAAGTGCTAAAGAAAAATCACTAGGAAGGGATAGATCATCAAATTCTTCATCCCCAAAAGAACAATTTAACCACCATGAATTTTCAATTATCAGTTGTGCTGAGGGGTATAAAATAAGTCTTTGTGTGGAAAACCCATTGGAAATAGTCATCTCTCCATCCCTACATCCTATAAAAGTATTTACAGTGGCTAACCATGGTCTTCCCAAGATAATAGGATTCCCTTTAGAAGGATCCTTTGATTCTATGACCATAAAGTCGACAAGGTATTCCTATGAAGCTATTGATACAACAATGTCATCTAGGACTCCAGCAGGTTTTACCATAGTGCAATCTACTAGTTCTAGGATGGAAGGGGTGGGTTGAAGAAATTTTCCTAACTGTAAAACTTCTAAAAATACGGTGGTCATCATGTTAATAGTGGATCCTAAATCGATTAATGTATTCTCTATGGCGGTGTTGTTTATAGTTACAGTCACTAATGGTGTTCTTGGATTTGTATATTTTGCAATCCAGGACTAACCTGTCATACATTCAGAAAATTCTCTTATTACATGAATTGTAAGAGGGTCCTTTTGCTTCTTTCCTGGGCATTTAATACATAGCTCTTTAATTACCTTACTATAGATAGGTATATCTTTGATAGCTTGTAATAGAGGGATCTTAATACAAATGTTCTTTAATTCATTCAAAATGTTATAATCTGGATGAACTACAGGTTTTTCTATTACTAATCAATCTTGAAATGGAGGAATTATTTGCTCCTGAATAGTTTCTTGTGGAGGATGGGTGTGTACTGGACCTTTGGAATGGTCACATCCTCCAAAATAGAATCATTCATGGGTTCACTTGAATCTTATTCTTCTTTGTTTGGTTCCTGAATGATGACTGATGACTTGGGTTTATTATTTACAACTCTTCTCGATCGCAATTGAATTTCATGTAAAGGTACAGTCGAGATAAGGTATGAGGGAAGAGTTTGCAACTCAATGTTGTTAAGAGATTGAGTTGGTTTATTGTTAGGGTTAGGTATTGGCTGTGCAGGTAACAATGTCGGTCGAGGAGGATTTGAATTCTGAAAGTGATGAGGTTGTTGTGTGATAAAAGGAACTGGAGGTACAAATCCAGGCGGTATTTGTTGGAAATTTGTTTGATTCAGAGGGTAAGGATGATTAGGTGTAGGAACAGGTTGTGGCTGAGGATATGGTTGTCCTCTCTATCCTTGTGACCAATATTGTTGTTGTGGAAATTGAGGAGGAGGATACTGAGATGGCCAATTCTTCCAGCTAGAATTGTTCCATTGTTGAGGTGGTTGATACAGAGGATAATAGGGTAGAGGTTGTGGTGAAAAGTTTGGATATGCTGGTTGGTCCCTAGGTTTCCAAGGAGGCCTCCTAGATGTTTTAGCTACATCCCCACTCTTGTAAATGGCTTTCAATTCACAAAAGGATGGCCAATTATTTGTTGGCTGCTCTTATGTATAGATGTGACATGCAGAGATGTTGTTTAATGGGCATTCCCTTTGTGGATGTTTAGTTCTACATCTTGGACAAAAGATACTCATTGTTGCTCATTTTTCATATTGCCTTTTCTTGGCTTGTAAAGCATCTAGTTGGGAACCCATTGCTCCTAAGATATCAGTCTTAAAATTCTCCAATAGGTTTCCTAACTCTACTCTTGTAACTCCGCTTGAACTAGGAACATTTCCTCTTATATTCTTACTAAAAGGCTCTTGAAAAATTTTCGCAACCTTCCCCCTAGTCCTAGAATAATTTTTACACATCTCACCGATCTGTGCAAAAGTTTTATGATAAATATTGCCAGCTTCCATGAGATTAAGACTCTCTAACAAGTCCTCGGAGACTCCCTTAAGGAAAAGTGTATGTACTACATCTTCTCGGAGGTCACTATATTTAGACTTATGTAATGTATAAATAAACCTCTTGAGATAATATTCCAGGCTCTCATCTTCAAGTTGTTGTATCTTGAATATATCATATAGAGAGTCCTTAGGTTTGCAGTATTCTTGATATTTTCGCAAGAATGAGGTTTTCATATCATCCCAAGTCCGAATAGAAGATTCTCCTAATCCCATGAACCATCTCAAGGAGGAATCCTTGAGTGTAGCGGGAAATAATTTTAGTTTGTGAGCGTCTTGTAGATAATTGTAACTCCTACGAAGGATATCGAACTCGAACAAGAATGCTTCCGGGTCCTCAATACTTTTTCCATAGAAAGTAGGCAAGGAGGAAGGAGGGATGTTTTTCATAGTTACATCCTGCATTGTATCTATGATAGGGAACTCGAAGGTAGCCTTAGCTCGATTTTCCCCTTCTCCTTCTTCATTCCTAACTTCATCATGATCTTCTTTTTCTCTATGTCTCTCCATATAAGATGGATTCTTAACGTAAATATACCTAGGAGGCTCCTTTCGAGGTGATAAGGAGGCATCCCAACATTCTTTTTCGGAAGAGATCTTCCTCTAATCAACCGTGTTTTTATTAAACCATAGAGGCATATTAGGTTCTACTGTAGAAGTTTCAATTTGCAAAATAAATGGATCTACTGAGGTTCCAAAGAGATCTTTTATTCGAGCATGATCAACAAAGTCAAAAAAATTTGGATCTCCTACTAGTGAAAAAGTTGTGTTAATTGGATTTGAAACTAGTGGAGGTCTAGGGGTTTCTAATGGCTGACCTTCTTGAACTTCCTCAGGAACAGGGTCCTTTGGACCTTCTACTAGGGTTCCTTCTCCTTCTATGGATTCTCCAATAAGATCTTCTAAGGGAGTTTCTTTAGGTTTCAGGGAAGAACTACTTCCTATAGGCGTCTTTCGATACCTTTCTGGTGAGTTAATAGTTAGAGAATTACATCCCCTACGGTAGTTAGTAGGGATTTCAATAACTTCTCTAGTCTTGATAAATCTACCATGAGAATATCTAATTCTACTCATGAAAGACTTTTAAACTAAATAAAACCTATGCTACTACTATTGCTGGATTTGGGGGCGTCTGTTATAACAAATGCACAGGTTCTTACCTCTCGTATTACCGCTCCCTCGCTACCAACCTATTACTAAACTTCATAAAGAATTCTACTCCACCTTACAGAACAACTCCTCAGCAATGGTGCCGAAAGTGTTGGGTGTTATAATGCCTAAATTAATACACATATTCTTTAATTATCAACCGAGGTTGGTAAGCTTAGAGTTGACACAAAATATATGCGAAGGTAGAGAGTGTCGTGTAAATATTTTAACAAACAAAAAAATCAAAATATCTTTCAAAATAAAAAAAAACTGAGTCAAACTTCCTAAAAATGCAATTAAGGTAACCAAACTAAGATAAAAGATTAACTAAACAAATAATCTATCTTATAACTTTGGACTGAAAAAGATCTAATCAGTAACTTAATTATTCAAAAGGAAAACTTAAGTGCAAGGAAGACTTAACTTATAAGCAACTAGAAAACTTAATAGATAAAACTTAATAAGGAAAACTTAAAAAGAAGCAAGTAGAAAACTTAATAAAGAAAACTTAAATAAAAAAAACAAGTAGAAAACTTAATAAAGAAATATCTTTAGGTTCTATCCTACAAGTTCTTTCAACAATAACACAATCATAAAAAGACAACCTAAAAACATACTAAGGAAAACACTAAATCTTGCATGCAAACAAATAAATCAATTCAAAAGGAATAGACACAAAACCATACAACCATAAGACAAAATCAGAAACAAAACTTAAGAATAACTTAAACTACTTTCAAAGTAAAAGAAGTAAGGAAAATGATAAAACTTTAATAAATAATTTAAAACAACTAAATTTTAACTTAAATATTAAACAAAACTATTATTTAACTATTATAGACAAAGCATAATTCAAACATCAGCAAAACAGAACTGAAAACAATCTTAAAATACATAAAAACACAAAAAACAAAACTAAGGGTTGAATGACAAACTGAACTATGGGTCTGAAAGGGTGGCTGAATAACAGACTGAACAGGCTGTTTGAATGACATGCTGCATAGTAAAAATGGTAAAAACTAACCTAAATGAACTAATCTTCAGTTGAAGCCATGTAGATGTAATTCTAATGCATTGTAACAGTAAATAAACCTATTTAACAACAAATTAACCTTAAACTAATTCATGAACAAAAGGAGTCATTTGCATATTAAACTAATAAATTAACTGGAAATTAACTTGCATAAATTCAAAACAAGAAAGGAAATAACAGAATTGAATCTATTCTAAATTCATGAAAACAACTTATTCTATATTCTTGAAAACAAAGACTGAAAGTAATGCTGGAAATGAAAATAACTGGAAACAAAATGACTAAAAGAAAATAACTGAAAGCAAGCTATGCGTGCATCTAACTAATTAACTTCGAAATAAAACTAAGTTAATGTGTTACAGAAAACAAATAGGATGGCATTTACTATAATCTAATGGAAACAAACTAGAAATTAAACTAGACTAGCTAAAACAGAAAAGAAACTAAGCTAAGCAAAGAAAATGAACCTCTGGTTGATGAGGGGCCCTCTCAGCAATCAACGGTGATGCCTGGCTAACTTCTACTTAAATGCAATCTTCAACAACAATGCATACAGCTCTTTATTCAAATGGTGGAATAGAAATACAATTTTCAAGAGTAAATTACAGCAAGAACTCTTCTCCTAACTCTACTAACTGACTGATTTTCTAGCTACCTGAGCTCTCTCACAGAGGCTGCTTTATATAATTATTTATAGGGATGAGCAATTCAACCCTTTAGAGGTCGATTGCTCTCTAAATTTAGTTGATGTTTAAAGCATTTTAACTAATCACAGGGCAACTCATAAGCATATCCCTTCTTTAGCGTGAACAGTCTTCAAAGGTAGCGCACATGATTCTCTTCAGCATGAACGATCTTCAGAGGTGGCGAACATGATCCTTCCTTATTGCAGCAGGCAACTGATGGAGAAAAGAGGAGAGCATAGTGGTGCATATTTTAGATTGTGGGTTGAATGCAATAGTCCAGCGCATGGATGGTTGATATGGTGGAGAGTGAAGGAGAACGCAGGCTGGCGAACAGTCTAGAACACAGCTTCATCACCTAGACGCGTGGATAAGAGAACATTTGCAATTGTTTCACGTTTTAAATGGCTTGAATTAATTCTCAGCAGCATGTAGTCTGATGGGCGATCTGGACAGAGTGTTGAACGGAAGGCTGGGACATGAGCTGGATATGTTGGGCGTCGATCTAGGGCGAATGGACTATCTATTTGCTAGCGTGCTTCAAAACTGGAGTGTACAACAACACATCTCAACATCTGGAAAACCACCAACGAGTTTAACGCAACGGGATGAATGACGTGCTTGACATGTTGTGCGAAAAGAAGGCTGAATGCATTTTGCATATTAACTTGGCCCAAAAAGATTATAAAACCTGCAAATGATTATACAAACTAAGTAATACACCAAATATGCTTCAATAATGTTATTTTAATTAATAAAACCATAAAAGAATGATAATAATAAAATAGTTTTATATAAACCTTAAAAACACTCATTGCTAAAGTTGAATAATAATCTGCGTGACATAAAACATACAAAAGATGATAAAATATGTATTTAAATGAATATTTTATCTGCCAAAAATGATAACAAATCAAGGATCAACATGGATGCAACCCAAAATAGTGTTCCTCAATGAAAATAATTTCCCTCAATATAAGAGGGCTTGGTAGCTCACCCAAAAGAGATGATATCAAGAGGTTGTTTGAGACAGTCAATACTTCTGTTATCTTACTACATAAAACTATGTCTTCTTCATTTGTCGCTTGTAATGTTTTTCTAAAGATAAAAAGTTCTTGGAAATGTTGTGCTTTGGACTCTTTAGGATTGTCGAGAGGTCTCCTTTTAGCTTGGGATCTAATGTGTGCTAATTTCAAGTCCTTTGTAATAGTTGCAAGACTTATGGTAGAAGGGAAGGTCAAGGGATTAGATTCCACCATCAAGATTTTAAATGTTTATGGGAAATATAATAATAGGCGGGATTTTTGGGAGAATGTTAATAGGGATGAACTTTTATAGGATAAAGGTTTGGTTCTTGATGGGGATCTTAACCTTACCCTATCACCAACTAAAGTTTGGGGTGTTGGTAATGACAATGACTCTCTTCGGGTTTTTTTAGATGTCCCTTTGAAAATGCGGGTTTGCTTGATATTGTTCCTAATATTATGGTTCCAACCTGGACGAATGGGAGAGTGGGATCTGCTGGCCATTGCAAATTGTTTGGATAATTTACTGATGTATGACTATTTATGTTCCTTTTTTGGGTTTTATATATCGTGGTTGGTATCTGCTGGGGTATTTGATCACAAAGTGGTTATCCTATAGTTGGAATGTGATAAGAGTTTGATTCAATATCCATTTAAGTTTAATCATTGTTATCTAGAGGAACTTGCTTTCTGCAATTTGGCTGCAGAGAAATGGAGGGAGTTCTCATACTTGGTTCTTTTGCCCCCAATGGTGTGTTTTGCAAAAAATATTTCTCTTCTAAAAAATGAGTTAGTTTTATGGGAAAAAGAAAAGAAAGCTGAGAACGCTAAGGATTTGTTTATGATTGAAATGGAACTTGATAAATTTCAAGGGATTGTTAATCTAGGTTCCTAGGTGCACATCGGGGACAACAATTCGATTGAATGAATCAAGCACTATTATGGTAGAAGCATATCTAAATAAGAAAAGTAGGAAATACACTACATAGATAGAAAGTAAACACATAGACAAAATGCAATAATTCAAAGCAATCTCTGTTTTTCGATTACTGCTCTATTACTTGTTTGTATTTTACAATACTATACATGCCTATATAAGATGCTGAGACGCTTGGGTGACTACCTATAACGTTCAATTACAAATAAGTTGGAACGATTTGAAAGTTCAACCGTTACAGACGACTGGAAGATAGAGAGACAATGTGTCTTAGTCATGTCGAGATGCTAGAGTCAACAATGCATGTCGAGATGTGAAACCTGTCGAGGTTCGGACTTGTCGAAGTCAATGTTAAACCTGTCGAATTCGATAACATGCCAACTACTAGGTGGACCATTTGTGGATGATGAATTTTTTTTTTCTTCTAGAAAGGAGAGACTTATTTAGCTTATGTTTCAACGGGATAAAATATTAAGAAAAGAATAAGAAACTTAGAGTCTAAAAATTAATGCAACGTGGCTTTAAGTTGGTGACATTAATACTAAATTATTTCATATAATTTTCAAATCAAAGAAGGGTTACTAACTCTATTTGGGAGCTTAAGTTGTTAAATGGTGATTTGTTGAATGACCAGAACTATTTGAAAGGGGCTGCAACAAGTTTCTTTAAGGATATATATAGGCCAAATGAGACTTCAAATTTGGAACATCAACTAAATATCCTTAAAACTTATCCCATATTTTTCAGTGCAGAAGAAGGATAATCAATTGGTAGTGAAGTTGAGATTGATGAGGTAAAGGAGGTTTTATCTCAATTGCTAAGGTGAGAATTCCAGGGCCTGATGGATGGCCAATTGAATTCTTTTTGCACGTATTTGAGTTGTTTGGGCAAGAGCTTATAGAAGTGGTTAATGAGTCTAGAAGACTTGGTCAGGTGCTTATATGTATGAATTCTATGTATATAGATCTTATTCCCAAATGCGATAATCCAGAGACCTTTAATCATTATAGGCCAATATCTTTGTGCAATATTACTTAAAAAATTATCACCAAAATAATTGTAAATAGAATCAGACCAGTCCTAAGAATATGTATCTCGAAGGAATAGTTTGGGTTTTTTCCCAATATATAGATATTGGATGCGGCCATAATTGCTTAGGAATGTTTACATTTGGTAAAGACCAAAAGGTTGCAAGGTTTGATTATGAAGGTAGATATCATCAAATATTATGATCAGGTGGACTATTCTTTTCTTCACTTTATTCTTATTCAAATTGGTCTTCCATATGAGGTGTCCAGGTGGATTATGGCTTGGATTACGTCAGCTAAATATATTATTTTGTTAAATGGTTCTCCTACTACTTTCTTTAGCAGTAGCATAGGTCTTGGGAAGGGTTGTTTGCTCTCACCTGTTTTGTTTTTACTGGTGATTGAAGGGTTCAATAGACTTATTGCAGAGGCTAAAAAGGAGAAAAAATTAAAGGTATACAAATTTCTTCTTCTTTGTATGTCTCACATTTGTTGTTTGTGGATGAAATTATTATTTTTGGTCATGATTCTACTGGGGAATGGAAACTATATTGGGATGTATTTTATTCCTTTTGTAAGGCTACATGGATGGACATTAGTTCTCAAAATTCTCACTTTACTTTCAACTATGTGATTCTCGTTTATGTGATCAAATTGCTTCTATTTTTCCCTTTAAGATGTCCTTGATAAGTGAAGGTATTAAGTATATTGGATACTTCCTCAAGACAAACTCTTATACTAGAGCATACTAGGATTGGATTATAAAAAAAGTGGAGAAAAGGATAAATTGTTGGTCATTTAGATGAATTTCTATAGGAGGTAGACTAGTTTTGGCCAATTCAGTCTTACAAAGTATTATGGTATATTGGATCTCCTTGACTATAGTTCCTGTTTCAACCATCTATCATATTAGAAGAAAAAAAATTCAGTTCTTATGGGATAGAAGGTTGGATAGATCAAAGTTTCATCTTTCTTCTTTGTAAAGTGTTTCCTTATCAAAACATTTGGGAGGTCGGGGACTCAAAAATATTGTAATGTTGCCAAAATTAGAAAATAAAAAAAAAGTATTAGGATAGAAAACTACCTATGCTAGACATTATCGAACTTGCAGAATATAACGTACACTAAGTGTACCACTGTTTCATCGTAAGCTGTTCTCATGCTCTACCTTCTTACTTTTTGTTATGATTATTGTTGTGTTTTACATTATGATGTCGTAAAGCTGATTACTAAGATATTCTTACGTTTATACATTGTTGTGTATGTGTAGTTACTTGAGTATATGCTTCCTTCATTTCTGCATATGTTTACTTGTTATTTACATGGTTCTAACTTAACTTTGTTTTTGGAACTAAAGTGGGTGGAGTGGCGGGACTAGTTCTCCCATGTGACTACTAGAGAGGTATAAGTCTCTACTTGTCTAGCGGGCTTACTTAGTTCTATTAAACTAAAGCACTCTTAACTTGTTTACATGTAGGTGTACTTAACGATGATAAACTCGTTACGAAATTATGAATGCTTGATCATTAATACACCTTCTGGTTGTTATTATTGATTTTTACACACTCAGGCTAGTGGTAAGGTATTTACCATGTTTATTATTTATATGACCTAGATTGATTATCTAAATGACACTTATTTTTCCTATTGTGATTATTAGTGATTGTTCACAACCTAGCATAATCGTTCTACATATTTATCTTATTAAAAGTATTAACATATATTTTTCTTGTTCTTGGTAGGTTTATAAACCTTGGCTAAAGGCCAATTCTTGACTCTATACATAACAATATTACCATGGCATATTTCATATGCCATGGTCTTTAGCTTAGAGCCTAAGGAAATCGTTAAGCAATGGTTTAAAGGCTTAGAGCCTAAAGTATGCAATACCCATATTACTTACACCATGCATTGACTTAGGGGTGGCGAGTATATAATATGGTTTATGGGGTTTAATCTCTTGCATGGAAATGGAAGGTATTCAAAATCGTAACATAGCATGACTATAGAGAAGTGGGTTTTGGAGTTTGATATGGGTAACAGGCTGGCGCCATTAATGCGCCTTGGAGTTTGTGGCAGCCCAAGCTTAGGGCTTGGCTCACGATGGACTTGGTCATTTCATTTGGTTTGTTGTTTTCTCTTGGCTCTGGTGTGGGTGAAGGAGGATGACCTCGCTGGTCTGAACAGGAAGGTAAGAGGGACTCGTTTTGCATAGTTACATGGTTTCTGTAGCTTTTATTCACCATAGCTTACTTCTCATCTCGCCGTTGTCTTGTTGCAGGGTTACAAAGGAGCAAAGTAAGGTTGTAGTCGTGGTTCGTGGGTGTGGCCGTACTCCAATGGTAAGCCCACTATGCAAGTTGTTATGAGTTCCTTCTTAGGGTGTCATGACTGTGACTGGGTGTCACTCATCGACGGTTATTCTGCTTGCATTTTTTTTATGGATGCATTTGGGTTTTGGGGGTTTGTCTGTAACATGATAGAGCTCTGTCGGGAGTATCACAGCATTGAATTTTAGTGTTTGGATTTTGTTTGCCCTTGGGTCTGTATTTAATAATGAAATGGAATGTAATTTAAAGAGGGTTTCTAGTTGTAAGGAGAAAATCGATGCCTTTAACAGGATCTATGTGTAAATTGTAAATTCGGGGTTTGATTTATAAAATGTACACAGTGGAAGCACCATTGCTTGCAATGGTGCCATGGCCATTGGATGACTGTGTAAACTTGATTTAAGACTTAATAATTTTTGTGTATATGAATCTATACTGCGTTGTTGTTATTTAAACTTGGGTTTTATGTGGCATTCGCCTTCATGGTTGGACTGTATAGAATCACTTCCAATATTTGTATTAGCTGTAAGAATGTAAATGTTGACAGCGTGTGGTTGAGGCTATGTCGTGAATGGCATGAACGTTCTCCATGGTTGCTGCAATAGCTTAGAAGGTTTAGATTTTACATTTTGGTTTTTACAATGTGCAATGTGGAAAAGTAAATAAGCCATAGGTGCAAACCCTAGATGGCTATCGTTGTTTTAGGTGGATTCATTGATAGGGCATAGGATAGTTATTAAATTTACTGTGAAGTTTATTTATGATGTTGTGGCCATGTATTTACAGCATGTAGATTTTTAAAGGTCTTATGACATATGTGTAATGATTTTAGGTTTGGCTTACAGCCTATGTGTAGATGATACACCATGGATTTATAAAAGAATAGAGACCCTTCAGGATTCGATCCTGGGTCGTGTACTTTAATGGGGGTTTATAAATGGATTACTGTGTATAAATGTTATTATGATTTGTATTATAATGAGCACTATGTTTATGGTTACGGTTTAGGCCTTCTAAGAGTCCACGGGATTTGATCCCGGGACCTCGTTGTGCTTACATGGTTCTTATTTTTAATATTGTAACGAAGGCTTGGTTTATTTTAAAATATTACTGCATATGTATTACTGTTGTGAGTTTTATTATGGCCTACGATTTGGCTTGGATGCCCACCAGGGTCGATACTACGACCTCTGTGTATCTAAGGGTTTTAAATTTAATCATTATAATGATACTGTGCTTATTGTTATATGATGGTCGTGAGTAATATTAGATGGGACTATTTTGATTTATGTCATACGATTCTGATTATGTGAATTTGTAATAATATAGGGCTGTGAAAACAGATTTAGAAAAGGGACTAGATCATAAACCAATGAATGGTATTAATAATTTCTCTATTTATTTGATAATGATAATGTTTATTTTAATGGAAACAAGTTGGTATTTAATCTAAATTTATTATACAGACCTTGAAAGGGATGTTCAGTATGGGATGCTTATAATTTGTGTTTAGATGTAATTATTATGTTGTAGATTAGATTTATAATTATATTTCTTAACTGTTAGTATATATATATATATATATATATATATATATATCGATAGTATAATGTTTATATACTAATAGTATACTGATCATTTTTCTTGTTAATATAATTAGATGATACTAAATTAAATCTAGGTTTTAGTTGAAACATAGATCTGAACTAGTAATTATTTGAACATGGCTCTGCTGACA
Organism: Pseudotsuga menziesii; assembly: GCA_001517045.1. NCBI lineage: Eukaryota > Viridiplantae > Streptophyta > Pinopsida > Pinales > Pinaceae > Pseudotsuga > Pseudotsuga menziesii. The sequence continues at coordinate 543,282 of LPNX010325543.1, read as the reverse complement.
AATGAAACCTGTCAGTAGAGTATATAGGCCAAAGAATAGCTAGGTAAAAGATCTGAAATAATCCCTAGTTTGTAGGAAACACAGTTTAAATAATAAAAATAACACAGAAGTAAAACTAAGGTGCAAAACCCTTGATAAATATTTATACCTGAATTAAAATTGCACTAGTAGACTAAATGAATAAACCCTAGATAAATCTAGCATAAGCAATAAATTATAGCTCAGGGTTATAATTTAAAATGTAGACCCTAGAAGATTTAAACATAGAACAAGCACATAGGATTAGGAAATGTAATGTTATCATTTTCCTAACTAGCCAGCATTTATTCTAGAAAAATGGAATAGGCAGTCTAGGGATTCATACCTGTAACTTGAAGCTATTTTAATGGTTGAAATATGCACACTCAAATAACCGACATTAACAATTCATAGGCAGATCTGACCTTTGTATTAGATGACCGAATCACTTGGGAACTACCACGTTCCACCCAACCATGACCCGGAACCATTCCTGGTTTCAATCCAGGTCTCCCCGAGCTGGTTCCAACATGCAAGTAGCTTAGAGCTCCTAAGGTAAGGTTTCTTAGCTGGTATATCGAGTCTGGATCAGTTCTCCTTTTTCCCTTCAGGAAAATGTTCTCCACTGAATTCACTTGAGAGATCAAACAGGCAGAATAATGACTCCCAAAAGATAGATCAGAACCCCAAGCATTTCCTTGGCTTGAGACTTTATAAACAGACTATTCAGTCAAAGGGGCAGTTAAATCAAGAAATGCTTCATTTCTTGATTTAACCCTTTTTGTTTAATTTTAGTAGTTTTAATATTTTAGCTTAGGAACTTTTAGCTAGTTCCTAATTTGACCTTTATAGGTATTATACTATTTATTATCTTTTAGTAATAAATAATAAATGATGGAGATTTTCTTTCTTTCTTTCATTATTAATATTATTACTATATTTATTCTTTATACATGCCATGTATAAAATACAAAGTAATATAACATTTATTAACAAATGTCTTTGGGCATCACATACCATCATCCCTAAACTTATGACACTTCTTCATGAAGGTAAAAGAGGTAGATGGTTAGGTCTTCTAGGCTAGGCAACTCTAAACATCCTTGCATGTTGGATTGCCTCGTATAACATGGTATTTCTTCAGTACTTGATGAGAATATAGAAATTCGAAATTTCATTTAATCGTTTATAAATAAGTCTGATGAGATCAATATTTTTCTCGAGTTGTTTTCATTCGGGAATTATTAATTCTTTTCAGTAACCCCTATTGCTTACCAAAGCCCATACTCAACGCTAAAAACATGGAGTTACAAACTTAGTGCAATTTCAGAGCTCTTCGCTCAACACTAATGCTAGGATGTACTTGTACGATACACCTAGGGATACAATGGTCAATGATCTGATGCTCCAGAGCTTATGCTCAACATCAACATCAAAGGCTCCAGGGCTTATGCCCAACACTTCCAATTATCTTTTCATGTGTTCCAAAGCTTCTCACTCAACACAAANTATATATATATATCATCAATAATTGGCTTACACCCAATATATAAAGCAAATCATCATGTCCATATGCAGTGGGGTCTTCAACCCAATATATCAAAATAAAAACATCAAGATAACATCATAATCAATAAGCTCATGCCTATAAGTGTTGGGTCCAAAATTCGGGATATTACAAATTTGCATTGGTTCAACAAAGCTTTATGTGCTAAAAGTATGTGGCAAGTTTTGTTTTTTAAAGGACTGTGGAATGAAGTTATAAGTTCAACAAGTATTTTTCTATTATCCATTGGATTCATGGACCAATTATAAACTACCACAATGCTTCTATAATATGGAGGAGATTTCTGAAAATTTATCCCATTCTGAGCAGTTTCTTCAATTGGAAGGTTGGTCGTGGAACACATATTTTTATGGGAATTGACGTTATTGTTAGTTTTTTTGGATCCTTCCTATTGTCATCCAAATTAATTTTTGAACTTCATAAAATAAACCCTCTGGTTTTATTGCAGGTCATTTTTCATCTGAATTCAATTGATGGATATTGGATTTTTTATGATAACTTGAATCTTCCTTTGTTTGTTGATGAGGAATTTAACAATTTTATTTTATCTCTTTCTTGCACTAGTATAAGGTCAAGTGATCAACAAGACACCATTGTATGGGAAAAAAATAAAGTGCATGGGGAAGTAAAAGAAAAATTGACATATAATGCAACTTTGGAGGATTGGGAAGGATATGACCCAGAGCGGTGGGCTAAGAGTTTTTTGTGAAGGAATATCCCTTTGAAAATAAAATGTTTTATTTGGTTGTCTTTATACAATAAGATTCTAACGTGGGATAACCTACAAAAGTGAATATATTGTGTTCCAGGTCTTTGTTATCTAAGTATGAAGGATCTGAAACTGTTTCTCATATTTTCAATCACTGTCCTTTCTTCATTTCAGCTTGGAAGGATCTGCGCAGGATTTTATTTATTTAGGATAATTGGGAGATGGTAAGCTTTGAGGACAGTATGTTTAGCTAGTTCAAAAAGAAGGTAAATTTTAAGAATCTAGCTTTCTGTGTCATTTGGGAAATTTGGAAACAGAGAAATAGATTTATCTTTCAAGATAACAAGCCGTCTCTTCCTCATATCTGTGCTAAGATAATTGTTGCTCTTAAAGAATGGGTCAAGGATGATAGTTTGAAGTCTCCAAAGGTTTATGTTAGACCCTCTATTAAGGATAATATTCTGACTGGTTTCTTTGATGGGGTTGAAATGATGGTTGGTGTGGAGCAGGCATGTTTCTAAATATTAGAAGAAACCATACTATCAAATTGTGGATGGGTGTTGGAAGGGGTACTAATAGTCATGTTGAACTTCTTGCCTTATAGGGATTACTTTGGTTTGCATAGAAATGTGGCTTTATGGAATTAAGGGTCATAGGAGATTCCAAAGTTATAATTGACTAGGAAAATGGAATATCCTCCCTACAGTCCATGTTCTTGTCTCATTGGATGAATCGTGTGAATATCTTGTCGTAACATTTTGCATTGATCTCTTTCATCCATATATATCATATTTTCAACCAGGAAGTTGATTCTCTGTCCAAAGAGGCCATTGGAGAAATGGATGTGGTTCTTCTTTTTTAGGAATATCATTATGAGGACCTCATAAATTTTGGATCTTATTATGTGTTATGATATCCCTTTTTGTTGTATATAGAAAGTCTTGTTAGCAGTCTTTTGGTGTATTATTTTGATGCAATAGTTATGAACTAGTAGGAATTTTGGTGGACTGTCAAACTTTTGATGTATTTTGGATGGTTGATTAGTGTTTTTAGAAGACAAACAAGTTATAGTTGAAAAAGTTTAGACTGGTTGTTTCTTGTAAAAGACGACTATAATATATAACTTTGAATTAGTTATGAAAAACAAGTTGCATGCTTTTTATGTTAAAAAAATAAAACTCATTAATAAGCTATAACTTTATTAAAAAAAAAACATAAAGAAAGTTTTTTTTCGCAATTTTAAATAGTTTATGGTCTTTCATAATCTCTTTGGTTTACATAAGTTGACAATGATAGACTACTATTTAAAAGTTCAATACAAACTACACAAAGTTGATGTAAGAAATGGTTATAAATGGACTATCACAAAATATCAATTTTCACACTTGCTTTGATCTAAACCCCTAGACAATAATAAATAATAACTTCAACAATCTAGACCTTGAATAAAGTCAATGGTTCCCAAGGGACTTAGCATGAGCTTGGACTTCCATAAGAATAGCATTTTGGGGGAAAGAATCGATATGGAAGGCAAATAATAGGACTCAATCAACCAAGAGAGGATTGTTGGAGATAAAGGGTGCACATGTGCTCTCGATTGCTATAACAAGGCCAAAAGGCCAAAGAATATAAAACTATCTTTAAAAGTTAAATAAATGATATGTCCAAAAGGCCAAAGAATATAAAACCATCTTTAAAGGTTAAATAAATGATATGTCCATTTCCATCATATCATTATCATAGAATAAAGAAAGGAAAAAATGACTAGCCTTTTATGTGAAGACATAATCGCGCCGGCTCGAAGTAGGCTGGATCAAATATTATAAAATCGTTGTTTATTTTATTATACTTTAATCTGATTTTGGGTCCATTTTATAAATATAAATAATTTATTAATTATGGGTCCATTTTATAAATATAAATATTTTATTATTAATTTTAGTTCGAGTCTTTTTAATAATTCTTTATTCTATTCTGTTTTAATCTGATTATGGGTCCGTTTTATAATAAATATTCTATTCTATTTGAATCGACAGTGATGGTTGTCACTTGTCGGTTCACCCGATTCTTAAACGGAGATTCATAGAACTTGGCCTATATAGGTTCTCCGATCGAATCCCATGGAGTGCGTTGAAAAGTTCTCTTTAAACTCGGCGCTGAATTGTGGATTGTGGGACGGCGTGAAAATGAAAAAAACATACCTACTGCCCACGCATGCAAAATCAAAAGATAAAAACTGAATATACCTACATCAAAAGATAAAAACTGAATATACCTACTATTCGCGTCTGCAAAGTTGGTTTTTCGATGAAGTTGGATAGGGGGAGGCCGTCAACCTTGACTAAAACCATAAATAAAAGCTCTAAATAATTATAAAGAGGGGAATTTTAAGTAAAACTGAGAGACTAAATCGCTGTTGGCATGTAAAATTAAGTTAGTTGGGGGATGGTATGTAAATTCAAGCTGTTGGGCAAGTTTAAGTATGGATGGTATGTAAATTCAAGCTGGTTGGGCAGTTTTAAGTAAAACTGAGAGGCCATGTAAATTCAAGCTGGTTTTGCAGGTTATTTGTGGAAATAACTGATTCATGGCCTTAGGTCATATTATCAATCAGCTCATCGGATCGATGTTCTTTATCATCGGCCCTATTTTCTATAATTGTGGGGTTTTTGATAGAACAAAAATGAAAATGGAAACCATCCTCCTGCTGGTGCAACTATTGGTGTTGAATTGGGCGCTGGCTGTTAATGCAGAATGTCCGTTCAATCTTGATTATGTCCGGCAATTGCCGTGGGACAAATCTACCTGTAAACCGGTGATTAATGAAGCCAATTGCTGCCAGACATTGCGTAGCTTGCTTGGCGTAGGATTTTCTCAGTATTTGAAAGATTCATCTGTCTTCGAGTTTCCGAATAATGCCTCTGCCGTCTCCTGTTTCCAAACATTTCAAGAGCAGCTGGATTTTCTGGGTCTCTCACCAGACTTGGTGGGCAACTGTTTCGTCCAGAATGTGTCTTTGTTTGTTTCGAGCCCACAGCTTTGCGCCGGCATACAGACCACGCAGGACTGGATTCGCAAACTGGGGACAACCCAGCTGGACTCGGCCTGCCAAGGCGATCTCTCCAATGTGGCAGCCTGTCTGGAATGTACAGATAGTGGAACCGTTGTTACTAACATGCTAGCGGCCATGGATAAAAACTTGACAGCTGAGACAAGTTTGAAATGCTTCTATTTCACTTGTCTGTATGCAGCTGGAGTGGTTAATGAGTTTGGCCCCGAGAACAGAAATACTGCTGAGTGTATCCTCCGCTTGCCCTTCGTGCAAACCGCGTCGGATCACCGAATTTTGGTTTACAGTACCATTGCAATTGCCATGGCCCTGGTTCTCATTTGTGCTCTAGGGCTTTTCTACTTTTTGTTGGTGAGAAGGACTGATCCTAATTACGCTGTTCACAGACGATTCGTGAGGAGAAACGAGAAACTTCTAAAGTCTGCCGTGAGACCCAACACCGGGGCTGTGTGGTTCGACATTCGATTGATCAGGAAGGCCACCGATAATTTCAGCGAGGCCAATCTCATTGGCCAAGGGGGTTTCGCTACTGTGTATAGGGGAATGCTCCCGGATGGTCGGCAAATAGCTGTGAAGAGAATCAGAAATTGCACACATGAAGGGGATTCCGAATTCCTGAATGAAGTGGAGATAATTAACAGCATCCGGCAACGGAATCTGGTCGCTTTGAGGGGTTGCTGCGTAGCCAGCGATAAGAAGGAAGGGCACCAGAGGTTTCTCATACACGATTACATGCCCAGTGGAAGTCTGTATGACCATCTCTTTGGAGGAAAGTCCAAGATCCGACCTTTGAGCTGGCCGCAGCGAAGTAACATCGTTCTGGGGACTGCCAAGGGGCTGGCTTATCTGCACGATGGCATCGAGCCTGCAATTTATCACAGAGATATCAAAGCCACTAACATTCTGCTGGATGACGAAATGAATGCCTGTGTGGCTGATTTTGGTCTGGCGAGGTTAATGACTAAAGTAGCTGGAGAATCCCACATAACGACTAAAGTAGCAGGGACGCACGGCTACTTGGCCCCCGAATATGCTCTCTATGGTCAACTCACAGACAAGAGCGATGTATATAGCTTTGGGGTTTTGCTCTTGGAGATCATGAGCAGCAGAAAGGCTCTGGACACCTCTAAGAAACCGGTTTCCCATTATCTCATCACGGATTGGGCATGGTCGCTGGTGAAAAATGGTAGGATCAGTGAAATAGTAGACGAGAAAATCCGGGAGAGCGGGGAGAATAGCGTGATCATGGAGAGATTTGTTTTGGTGGGTATTTTGTGTTCGCATGTTATGGTGGCATTCAGACCTCGAATGGTGGAAGTCTTGAAGATGCTGAATGGAGAGGCCGAGATTCCTGTAATCCCAGACAGGCCTTTGCCGCTTATGCTGCATGGTCCATCTGCTACAGATCACTAAAATGGTTTGTTCCTTGTTACTAACTTACTGATAGCATTTCTTGGCTGGCCTTCAGCTCGACGGAGATATCGATGTAGGTAAGCACATGCCTGTGTAATTCGCTTTCCTGCAATTAAAAAACGATAGGCTGGTGAGAGTGCAGTTGATCACAGGCAGTTTTATGGAGTAATTTGTATTGCAACAATCTGCTAATGGCGACGAAATCAGATTAGGTTTATGTGCAGTACTCTTGTATTCATATGAATTGGTGTTGTTTTATTGACAGGTAAACTGATTATTTTAGATTATTGAATTTGAAGGTGGAGGCTGGCTAAAACCATCGGCAGTCTTGATATTTGCAGAGTATTGTTAGTGGGATCATATTATATACAGTGCTTGGTGCATATTGCTTCGAGTACCGAACTGTATTTGCTTGGTGCATATTGCTTCGAGTACCGAACTGTAAGGAACTTGAGACAGTATATAATATACAATTGGAGATCTGCACATATACTTCTAACTCGAACTTTGTGTATTTACACAAGCATAATAATTGTTACCCAAATTGCATATTTTCATCCGGACAGTGTGGTTTGCTACAGTAGGTGTAATTCTGTAAATTTAAATTTATTAAGCATAAGCTGCATAACCAAATTTGCAAATTTTCATACCAAAAGTGCGGTTTGTTACTGTGGATATAACTCTCTAAATTTATTAAGACGGTTAATCATGCTTGTCAGTGTATTTGATTCCCATTTTGGGGAGAATTTTGAGATTTTTTTTAATATGATAAAATTACTGTATGGATGAGATTGGTTTGAAGGTTCAACTGGGCAAAGGAAAAATTCGGTTGCACTTAATTGGATCAATCAGTCATTAATCTCATTAGTCGTGGTCTCTCTCTTTTGTTTGTCTTGTGCTGTGTTTCATCCTTCATTTTGATCTCATTAGTGATCGTGGTCTCTCTCTTTTGTTTAACCCAGGGGTATTTAAGCCGGAGTGAGCTAAACTCTAGACCATTTGCAGAAATCCTGGCAGAGAATTTTTGCTGGAATTACGATTTTGGATGCTGAAATTGTAATTTTGGTTGCAAAAATAGATTCAGCTATCCCAATGATCCAAATGGTCTATAGAGTTTAGCTCACTCCATTTAAGCCCCTTAAAACCAGGGTTTCTAAGACTACCCACTCCTTAATCAAATGAGTTAGCCAAATTTAACCCATTGACAACTAAATTATAATAAGTTTTACCATCTTAAAAAATAAACTATCAAATTCTCTCTTAGTTTTCATTTTTAACTCAACCTAGCATCTACTAAAATTGAACAACCCAAAGATGCCACCAAGTATGCCAAAGAATGAATTGATGTAGCCACACCTGTAACCCTCTTCATGCAATCAAAACATCAAACTGGTTAGTGTTTACCAAGAAATTCCTGTTAAAATCAATTTGTTTTCCTCGATCCGAAGACGCTCGCGTTCGGCGGGTGCTGAATTTGCAACTCTCTTAAAAAAAATCCGGATCAATCATAGGGTTTGAAAACTGTAAGGCAATGCGTGAGAAAAAAGAAAAGTTGCTCTATTAGATGCTTAAAATGACATCAATCATGGGATCGTTCATGTATCATTTTGAAGGATGTGAATCATGGGAGGTAATTGAATACTGTGAGATGAAAGGTTTATTTATGGAATACCTGGCCGAACTTTCTGGATTGCAGGTCACCGCGGGACGCGGCCGCCTTTCTCTGCACCGCCGTCCTCGTTTCACAGCCCTATTTTCGCCACCGGAAAACATCCCCGTCATCCTTCCAAGTTCCCATTATCGCCGCGCTGCCGTTTACTGTATCGCTCAATGTAACAGGATGTCTCACCCCGGAGCCCGAGGGCTCACCTGCTCCATCCACCTTGGGACATTCTTCGCCATGCGCGCAGGGATGTATTGACGTGACAGGACTTCCATGCGCGCCAACCAAAACGCCTCCAACCCGCCGGAATCCGGCAAACCAAATATTGCTGAAATTCCCTTAAATAGTAATTTGGGTAGTTTTAAAATGGGAATTTAGTAAGGAATTTTCTTAGTAAAGAATCTGATAAACTATAAAATTCTAATTTATAGTGTTTAAAAGGTAATTTAGATAAATTTAAAAGAGAGATTTAATTTAAAATAAGTATTCAAAATTACTAAAATTATAAAATTGTTAAAATTACAATTACAAAAATGATATAGTTGTTAAAAGAGCAATTTCTAGAAACAATTTTTGCCAATTTTTCTTAAAAAATGGGTCCCAAAAACCGTGCGTTTGAGTTGTATTTTATACTACTCGCCTGGGGAGCATGGCAATAAATACAGTGAACATATCCTTTTCGCCAACTTTTTCCGATATCACCGTAATATTTGTCAAAACGGCGAGAATAAACATTGACAACAAATTAATAAACTTTGATGTATGTTGGAGTATATATCTGCACATATTTTCTGTTTATTAGTTGTTTATTAATTTGATGTTTCATCAATGTGATTGATGATTGTGACTTTATATATTTTATGAACAAATTTATTGGAGTGGTTGGAATTTTAAAAACAAATTATTTATTTTTTAATAAAACATAGAATTTGAATAATAAAAAATTAAGCTTTATTTTAAAATTATATTGTTAAATTTTATATTAATTTTTTTTATATTTTTATGAATTTTTTCATTGTAGTGGTTAGAACTTTAAAAATAAGTTATTTTTTTTAATAAAAAATGGAATTTGAATAATTAAAAATAGATGTATTCCAAAATTATTGTTAGAATTTGTCAATGATAATTAAAAAATAAGAAACGTCTAACTTAGGTTAAAGTTATGAGTCTGATCTTGTAAAAAGTGTACACATAAGTGAATCAATGCATACTCTATGTCCTTCAAACTCTTGTGATGTCATATCATAGATTCAAATCTCCATAAAATTTTTGAATATCCCACATAGAGCATCATTAATACACCTAAAAATATAATGATAGTATATTAAAATGGACCCTTCTATGAGTAACACCAATTGTGATTTCCGTAATTACAAAAATAAACATTAAAAATAAATTTAGTTACAAAATAAAAATAAAATGGTAATACAATTAAAAATAAATTGAATTACAAAATAAATAAAAATAAAAAGCAATATTATGAAAAACAATTAAAAATAACTTTTGCTTTAAAACACTTGCTTACTTGTTATAATATTTTATTTAATTATTGATGATGATGATGGTTAATGACTCAAACAGCAAAGAGCTTAGAGATCTAATGTGGGTGTATGGAGGGGCACTCTAAGACAAAGTGATTTTCATCCTTAATGTTCATATTCTCACAGAGATGGCAGATCCTTTCCACCCATGATGTTTTAGGAACTGCCCAACTCCCTACGACTTGTTTCACTATGGAGCTCATGAGAGTTCGTTCTAATCTTGGCTATATTAATTTTTTTTTTGAATTAGTTAAAATAGAGAGATACTTTTGATCTTCTAGAGTAGGGTTGATGACCTCTTTATAATATCTTAATTTTCTTTTAGCCTCCAAATCTTTCTCACACCACATTTTTTCTTTAAACTTAGAAGTAGCAATATTTTTAATGTTATTAATATTTTGCAATGCAGCATTTTCATCAATCTTCCAATGGTTTAACTAGGCCCCGATATCTTTATATCAACCTCGCTTAAACCTTAGGTGGTTTTGGCTAGAAAAATTAAAGCTAGCTTAAAAAGTTTATGATCTCTCCTGTTATTGATTTTTTGTTTTTGTTTATGACTAAGTTCTCGATAAAAAACAACCCACTTTTATTAAAAAATAAGATTAAATATATTCAAAAATAAATAAATATTAGAAATGTACTAAACCATGCTTCTTTCCTTCGTTTCTTAAATGCCACTTTGACATTTCTTATTATGTGTATTACACTACATTATACATATTATATGGGTTTTATAGTGTGATTTTTATCTCAATGATGGGATTGGTACGTGGTACATTCATTACTTATGTTATGATTCTTTCCTACTTCTTTAGTGTTTTTGGCATTTCTTCTAATGTGTGTTACACTTTAAATCATATGATGATTCTTTCCTATTTCTTAATTTCCCAAGTGTCTTGGCATTTTTTCTAATGTGTGTTAGACTTTAAATTATATGATGTGTGTTAAATTTTAAATTATATGATGTTTTATAGTGTGATTTTCATTTCATTGATAGGATTGGTAGGTGGTATATTTAAAGTATTAGCATTTCTTTTCTTTTAATGTGTGTTACATTTTAAATTATAGGATGATTCTTTCCTATTTCTTAAGTGTCTTGGTATTTCTTCTAATGTGTTACACTTTAAATTATATGACGTTTTAAATATACCACCTACCAATCCTATCAATGAAATAAAAATCATACTATAATTAGACTTTAAATTATATGATGTTTTATAGTGTGATTTTCATTTCATTGATAGGATTGGTAGGTGGTATATTTAAAGTATTAGCATTTCTTTTAATGTGTGTTACATTTTAAATTATAGGATGATTCTTTCCTATTTCTTAAGTGTTTTGGCATTTCTTCTAATGTGTTACACTTTAAATTATATGAATGTTTTATAGTGTGATTTTTATTTCATTGATAGGATTGGTAGGTGGTATATTTAAAGCATTAGATGGATTTAGGGGCATTTATATTTTTATGGAGGTTCTTTTTTTGGTGTTTTTAATTGAAGTTTTTATTATTATGGAGATTGCTTCAATTGCATATCATGTTTCTTAATTTAGTTGGAGATATTTTTCTTTGAGTTAATCATTGATGGGAAATCATCTTATTATTCATGTTGCTCACGATGTTCTAGTTATTAACTTTACTTGGTAGTTGCAAGGCGGGTTTATGTTTTTTCAATTGTTGTGTTCTCTAGCATGGTGATGTATTTTCTTAACTTTACTTGGTAGTTGCAAGGTGGCTTTATCTTTTTTCAGTTGTTGTGTTCTCTAGCATGGTGATGTATTTTCCTAATGTTTTTTCTTGATATCACTCCTCTTTCATCACATTTTAATTGTTATACCTAGGTAACTTTCATATTTCATTATATTTCCATCTTGTACCTAGGCATAATCTATATCACACTCATATTCCATCATATCCTCATTATTAGAGGACTTGTATGAGTGATTTCATCCATTTTCATATAGGTTTCATTTTATTAATTAACATTTCATTTGTCATATTTCTTTAAATTACACTTTCCTTGTGTGAACACATCAAAGTGGTTTGGAATAATTTTATTATTGATTATTTGAAATCAAACCTAAAGTTGAGTGTTACATTATTGACCTATTAATATTCATGTGTTATAAACCTTCATTGAAACCTCATTCCCTAAGTTTTATCTTAAAATGTTTGATTCTTTAATTAGGGAGTGCAACTTTATGTCTCATGTGGTACAACACATGAGGTCAATGCTCCCATTTTAGCACACATGTTGAGGAAAAAATAAGTACATTCACTAGGGACTACAAATTATGTCTTATGTGGTACAACACTTGTGTGTAGTTGTCCCATTTGGGCATACATGTTGAGCCAATTCAAAAAAATGACCACCCCCTTTATATATTTGTTGGGCACGCATATGTAGGAGGTTGTTGAGATCACACTTGTTTTGCTAGGTTAGTTATGTATACACCCCAGTCTATTTTACCACTTACATTCATTCACACATATCCATTCACCTACCATTATCCATTAGGGGGCCCACTTGCATCTTTAACTGGTCTTGTTCACACCTTATTCATGTTGTTGAGAATTAAAAGAACTTTGAATTAGCTCACTCTATATAAATTAATTCCCTCTGCATTTTCACTTGTAATTGGCAAGTGAGGACTTAGAAATTAGAAGAGCAATGAAAAGTATGAGTTATGGAGTTGGATTTTGATGGAGATATTTGTCTTATCACGAAGCAAAACTAATGAAGATATGTGATATAACTTTTCTTGTTTGATGTAAAGTTCATTGCATTTAAATGATTTTATAATTTATGTTGAAATATATTGTTTTCCAATTTAAATATAAAGGCCTAAGTCTTTCATTAAAAGTAAATCAACATGAGAAGGTTTATCCCTCTAGATTTAGATTACAATTTTTATTTTTTATTTTCATCTAATAAATTAATTGTTGATATGGACAAACAAATTCATAAATAATTTAACACCTTTATGTTTTCATTTATGAGTGGAAACTACAAAGGTTGTCTAAGATTTATTTCATTAATAATTTCCAACAAACACTCTAGGGGGTGTCTAAGATTTATTTCATTAACAATTTCCAACAAACACTCTAAGGGTTATTCATCAAATAAAGCCATTATTCCTCTAAGTATAAAAATTATATGGTAATGTAGAAAACAACCCTTCTTCATTAGATGGTTGGAAGAAAACCACCATTTCATCCACTAGAAACCTTTATACAAGTAGCCATGATGTGAAAACTAAGTCCTTCATTTAGTATAGCAACTTATGACTCCATGACTCCATTATCCCATCATTTCCATCCAAATTTATTTTATACTACAACCACACTCATTTTGTTAAGGCTTTCTCTACATATCAACTAGAGGTTGCACTTCATAGCATTAGTTAGGGATACTCCCCTTCAGTTGGAGGAGAGTCAACCAAAAGAGATAGTAAGAGCCATTGAGGTAATAGTGGGTAGTCTTCATGAAGTTGTACCAGACTAGCCCCTTAATTCTTGGAACTTTACATCATTTAATGAGTGTTGTTTTTTGTTGTAATATTTTGACATCGATGTTGAGGATAAAATCTATTCTCTCAATAAATTTGATAGATCAACTATCGTGTTGGATCATGGGGTTTTATTTTTGCATATCATTCTTTGAGTCTTGGGGACTCTACTTTGATGGCTTGTTGTTTTAGAGGTGAGAATATCCAACATATATTTAAAGAAATCACCTTGTAAACTCCACTCTACAACTTGGTATGAGGTATAACAATTCGTCATTTTCATATGTGTTTCAACAACTTATAATGAAGATTTAAAGTAGAGAAGCATGGTATTGCCTTAATGGTTAGTTGAGTCTTATGCTCCACTTGACTTCTCAATTATCTCGAAATTTCCAAATGGGTACGTGGATTTGGATTGGCTTCATCTTATTGCAAAATTTCACAGGAATAAATATTTTTCTATTAAACATGGTGCATCCTCTATGAAGGTCATTTTGTACTTAAATATTAATCATGGGGATGTTATAATCATGATGCTCTCATGTACCTAGCATGGGGAAGCTTTAGAATGGTATGAACGCCTTGGTGGAAAAGAAATATCATTTTTTGCATATTTGATCAAGTCATTTCTTAGGAAATGGGACCATGGCTATGAGAAGCATGTGGTGCAACATTTTTTAGATCTCGAGAAAGAGAAGGGTGAAGAAGAAAAGGAAGATGTTATTATACCCCCATTTTTTGAGGTTTATGATTTTGAAGGAGACAAGGGTTTGGTGAGATGTTATTCTTTACAAAATTATGGAATTAATAATGCATGTTTTATTGAATTTGGAAGAAATAATTTTAAAGACAAACCCTTGGAAGATGAAGTATGTTTAAAGATTTGTCTAAGGGTATCCAAAAGAATGAATAAATTGAAACCTTTGAATTGCAATATTTACATCATTTCAAAATGTCAAAATGAATTAGGTTAGCATGGCACTGAATAAAATCTGTAGGCCCTCTTGTGGTTGGGATCATCATGGATATAATGGACACCAATAGAACATTTGGAATATTAAGATTTTTTATTTTTAGTTTGAAAACATATGAATAAAAGAAGGGTATAAAACAATGTAAGTTGTTAGATTTTGTTATATGAAAGAAAAGAGAATGGTTGTCACCATTTTTAACACACCCAAATATAGAAGGCATGATCAATGAATTCCAATTTACACATGTTAAGTTCCTCCCTTCCACTTTCTTTGTGGTTGGGTACTTAACAAGAAAAATCAAGAAACATAAATACTGTGGTGATGAATACTGATAGGCCTAGGAAATTCCAAGATGGAATAATTTTATTGAACGTGAAGATCTTATTTATACAATGGAGAATTGACTTTTGGTCTTTCACATCTCAAAGGTATGTGTGTAACAAACTTAAATAATAACAACAAACAATATATATTTTAAATATCAATATTAATTATTAATATTAATACATATTGATATTCATAATTAATAATTAATAAATAGTTATTAATAAACTATTCTAAAATGATGCATCCTTTCATGGATGGTATCCAAAGTGCCTTTCCAATATATATATATATATATATATATATATATATATATAACTCACTTTGTAATATTTCATCATTCATCTATCAATTTATTCATATTTTATTATCTACTGATATGTGGGTTATTTCAAAAATTACTTAATTGAGAATATCCAACTATGGATGTTGCAGTGGTATTAGAGCTATACGGACCTTGGACAACATTATTTACACCTTGTGTAGATTTGGGTTTCCCCAAAAAATAGGACTTGTCCTTAAAAAAATATGGAAAGAAAAAAAAAGGTTAAAAAAGAAAAGATAAAAGTAAAAAAAAAAAAAGAGGGTAAAAGTGAAACCACACCTAGTTTCTTAAAGTGGGTTTGGGTTTGAATATAAAAAGTGCATAATAATAAATACAAAGAAGCAAGTGGGATTTGAACCTAGGTGGGGAAGGTAACACTTATTCCTCCCAACCACCCAATCTACTTGCATTTTACAAAAGTATTGGAAAAAAATAAAAGAAAAGGACTAGAATTTGGAAGGTTTTATATTATTTTATATAAATTAAGTTTAAAAATAATAATAATTATTATTATTATTATTATTTTATTAAAAAAATAATTATTTTTGGAAAAAAAAGGGTTATTTGACCTAACAAGAAATAGTCGAAGATTTTTTTCCAAAAGAGACATATTGAGAATTATTACAGCTTTTGTATCTACCCTTTTAGAAGAAATGAAGACAAAAGTGAAGTAGAAACATAGTCACAAACAATGGCTACTACATATTCGAAAATGAAGGCACAACTACAAACAATAGTGGACGAGTTAGAACAATACAAGGTGATCAAAAAAAGTCTACAAGCTAAGGTTGAGACGAAAAAGTGGTTGAAAGAGTGGAAAGATGATGAGAATCACCTTTTATGTAATCAGAATCGATAGCTAGAATGAACCATAAGAGATAACAAGAAAATGTTATCTAATTAGGATAAAGAAATATCATGTTTAAAAATTCATAATCAAAACCTAGAAGACTAGATCAAAAAGTCAAAAAATGACAACAAATCACCATATGGATGCGATAATGAATTAGAAGAAATAAAGCATCTAAACAAACTCATCATGGAAAAAGATGTTGAATTGGCGCAAGTCCGGATGAGGTTAGAAAATCAAGAAGTAGAGTTACGTCATCATAAACAACAAAAAGAAAAACTCCAGTAGTAGTATGACGACAGTAAGAAGACACATACGTTAGAACTGACAAAAGCCACCAAGGTTTTATCAATCCATTCTGAAGAAATTTTCAAATTAGATAATCATAACAAGACACTAGTCACAAAAATTAAGAAGTTGAAAAGTAGTCGGAAGACAAAACAATCTGTGGAATACATTGAAGGAAAACTTGTAGACAAACAGGAAGAAAAACGTTGTATCAGAAGGCATAACGAAGATCTTAAGGAACAACTTAAGAAGTCTGAAGATGACAGAAAATCACATGTAGAAGTGATTAAGAAGTTTCAAAATGATAACATACAATTAGAAAACAAGTTGGAAAAGATACAGAACGAAACCTTAAAACCTGAAGAGACGAAAACACAACTTTCTACTCATATCAATGCTAAAAAAATGACACTTGTAAAAGACAATGACATTGTGAAAATTCCATATCGACACCCCAACCATAAAAACAAATATTCTAAAAAGTGGGAAATGTCGAAAGATAGCAGTACCAATGTGATCAAATCTCCTAATGATAGATCAGTATGGAATGCCAACAGTCCACAACAAATCAATTTGGGATGGATTGATTCATCCACATATTGGAAGTTGTGATCAACTCTTAGTAGTTCGCATCGACATGTTTTGTCAGTCGTGACACCACAAAAAATTATGCAGAAACATTATAAGGCTTTGAGGACAAAGCCTTTCTAAGGGAGTGGCAATGTAACAAACTTAAATAATAACAACAAACAATATATATATGAAATATCAATATTAATTATTAATATTAATACAAATTTATATTCATAATTAATAATTAATAAATAGTTATTAGTAAACTATTCTAAAATGATGCATCCTTTCATGGATGGTATCCAAAGTGCCTTTCCAATTTATATATATATGGCACTCACTTTGTAATATTTCGTCATTCATCTATCAATTTATTCATATTTTATTATCTACGGATATGTGGGTTATTTCAGAAATTACTTAATTGAGAATATCCAACTATGGATGTTACAATGTGACTCTTCAAACAACTAAAACTAAAATGTTTGCAATATTTTTCACATGGAACCATAATTCCTACATATTAGGTTTCCAAGACCCCCCTTAATTGAAAGGGGTATTCGTGACTCCAAGCATATTTTTGAACTTTTCAAGATTTTCTCTTCCAAGTGCGTTGATGAAGATGTCTACAATTTTCTCACTAGTGGAAAAATGTCTCAAATGAATAGTCTTTTCCTTTACATGATATCGAATCAATGCTATTTTGTATTGACATTCTTAGCTCAATCATGGAATCTGGGATTTTGGGACAGCTTGATTACATAAGTATTGTCAACCAACAAAGGAGTATAATTCACTTATTTCTAGTATAGATATTTAAGTACCTTATTGTGCCACACAATCCCCTTTGTTTCTTTTGTTATAGCTGCATATACTGGCCTTGTTGTGGAATTTGTTGGAATAGAATGTTTGTGTGTTCTTCAAGAGACCATTGTTCATCCAAGACTCATGAATTAACTTGAAGTAGATACTCCATTCTCTTTGTCTCCATTGATGTTTGAATCAAAATATCCAATTAGTTTGAAGTAATCCACCTTAGAATATTTGAGTCCAAATCCTTGAGTCCTCTTCAATTATCTTAGAACTCTTTTTGCAGCAAACTAATGTCCTTCATAGGATTTTTGAATGATATTGGAAAGGATCCCAACAACAAATGAAATTTCTGGTTTGGTGGTGGTAAGGTTGATAGGAATTCCCACAACCTATTTCTACTTGTTTTCATTCTCAAAATCATTCCATTCTTTTGATGTGAGCTTCAAGTTCTGTTCCATTGGAATGGGGAGAGGGTTACACTCTATCAAGCCAAACCCGTTCAACAAATCTCCAATGTGCTTCTTCTAAGAGATGAATATGTACTTTGAATTATGAGTCACTCAATTCCCAAGTAGTAGGGAAGATGTCCCAAATATATCATCTCGAATCCTTTCTTCAATTCTTTCTTTATGGATGCAATGTAGCTTTGATTGTTCCCCGTCATCAACATATCACCTACATACATTAAAATATATACAAAAAATCTTCAAATTTTGTTGATAAATAGTGTTGCATCATCAATATTAAAGTGTTTGAAATTCAATTTCAAAATATGATCAGTTAGCATTTTGTACCATGTGCAAGGTGCTCGTTTTAGGGAATACCTTTTGTTTGTGTTTATTCACAACAAAAACTTCCAACCAAGAAATTAAAACATTCTCTTTCAATTCTCCATTCAAGAACATAGTATTCATATCCATTTGATGAACTTTCTTCCCATTATATGCAACTAAATCCAGTAGAGTACACATGGTCATAGTCAATGCCTTCTTTTTCTGCACAAAATTTTACTAGAAGCCTCGCCTTGTGATTGTAAAGTGATCATATAATGCGTACTTGTATTTGGTTCCAAATGGAGACACACCAACTTTTAATTTCCATTTTTTATGAGGGAGTCATATTCATTTTACATGGATTCTTTCTATTCATCATGAAAATAAACTTATTCAAAGGAAGTTGGTTCAACTTTAGCAAATAAATTCAATTCAAAATCATATGAAACATCTGCATTTCCTCCATCTTATTTTCTTGTCAAACTTTTTGTTCCTTTATTTCCAACATCACTTGGATGAACACTTTCAAGTGTCTCCATGATCCACTTTGGAACTTTATGTGAGGGTCTATGCTTCTAAATTGATGGTGGTTCATTCTATTCAATATTCAATCTTCCAATCCTCTCAATCACATCATTTAATTAAACCACCTATTCTTGTGACATGGCACAAACTTATTCATGAGGGGGAGATGGTGTTATAAAAGGAGATTCCAAAGATTGATCCAAGATAGGGATACCCCCTTTAAGATGTGGAATCTGATTGTTAAATCCATGAAATGTCTGTACATGGCTAAATTTATCCAAATTATCAATCTTCCTCTCAATAGTCTTGTCATTTTAATTCATTTCAAGAAAAATGACATATTTGGAAAGTATAAAAAATTTATTTACCTCATCACAAAGTCAATATGCCTTGGTGGTGTTTGAGTGCCCCAAGAAGGTAGAATTTCAACTCATTCCATCAAGATTATTTCTTTGTTCCTTGCAAATTAATGCATAATAGGTGGATCCAAAGACCACAACATGCCTTACTAAAGGATTGTAGCCATACCACATTTCATATGGAGTCCTAGTTTCAAGAGCATGAGATGGAATTTTGTTTCTCAAATAGTTTGTGCATAGAACTACATCATCCTAAAACATTAATATTTTCACATTCTTGAAAAATAGCATGGAGCATACCATATTCAGGAGTGTCATGTTCATTCTTTCTACAAGACATGGGGGGTTCACCCTATGAACCTATTCCTATTTTCGTAGGATCTTAAATAATACCCCTAATTTTACTATATATTAAGGAATTGCTCCAAAATTTGTTTTTTTGTGTTAGAGAATTATTCCACCTTAGTACCATGGTCATACACCCAGGACACATTTTCATTAGTCTCATGCTTATGTTATATTGTCCAAAACTAGGTTGTGTTGGTCAATCTTAGTTCCTTAGGTGTTTTGGATTCATAAATACACTTAAGCACCCTCATTTGATCATTCTGGTTACACATGCTCCCTCATTAATGAATTCTCAGTCCTTGGTGTGCTCCTCATCCCTTAAATTAGTGAAACTGGTTGACTAGAGGCACCCATGCATGGTTTTGGGGTGTTTTTGGTCCTTTTGGACCATTTATTGCTTCCTAGAGACACTCCCACTCACCCATGCACTTGACCACCCCTATCCTACCCTCACTTACGTCCTAGTATGATCCACCCATGTTCACACTAGCATTCGTGACTGTTTGAGGTGGTTTGGGAGCTGATTGGTCTACCTATGGGGTTTTGAGGTCCAATCTAATCCTGCCACACATATGCATCCAAATTGCCTCCAAAGGATAAAAATTTTCTCCTATTTTATTATAAACATGTTCCAGACATATTTACATGTTGGATAGTCATAATAAACTTGGTTATTGACGCCATTTCTATGTGTTAATTTGACTCTTTTCATTGTTTTCTGCATAATTTGTGAGTAATATTGAATTGTGAGGATTCCCTTAGCTCTTAGATATTGTTGTGAATCATATTATCACATGGTATTAGATATATTTGGATATTCAAATAAAATCTAGAGTGTTTGAGTTTCTTTTTAGTGTATTTTCTAGAAAAAAGAGTGTTTGCATTGCATGTACATCTAGTGTTTATGTCACTCATCTCGCAAGCAGGAATGGAGTAGACTCATGTATTTCTTAACCCATTTAACTATTTCAAATGGAAGTTTGAAATGGTGATCCAACTTAGGTCGAAAGGCCTCTACAATGTCACCATGGGAAGTGAGACCGAGCCCAACTCTGATATGGAAAAATCAAAGTACTTCAACAAACTAGATGAGGCCTTCAAGATGCTTTGTCTCAGTATTTTGAAGGGATATTATATTCAATGTAGAAATTCTAACAACACCCAAAAATGTATGGCTCAAAATCGAGTCACTTTTTGGGAAGACTGATCAGATGAGAGGCCACCAACTCGAAAATAAGTTGATCTCATTGAGCCCAACTCACTTTGAGACAATCCACGATTTCTTCACAAAGTTCAAATCATTGGTGCCTCAACTGAAACAATGTGGCATTGAGAATACATATGAGAAACTGATATTGTCCATTCTTTCGAAGCTAGGGACATAGTATTCAGTGTTTGTGTCAACATTCCACTCAAGCAAGCTCACAACTCAAAATTGGAGGATGCCTTCAATGGAAGACTTCATGGAGTCATCGACTCAAGAAAAAGATATGTTGGTGCAAATGGGTACCATAAAATAAACCAAAGATAAATTCATTTATACATGAGTTTCAAATCAATCCAAAGGAAATAAGAAATCCAAATATTTGAAGCAGCAAGAGAAGAAGAAGCAGGAGAATCCCAAATCTTCAGATGGGGTTTCGAATCCTAGAAAGGACAAAGAGAAGAAGAAGAAAGACAAGAAGAAATGTACTTATTGTTAGAAATGTTACAATCTAGATATTGAATTCATGAAGAAAACCATTGAAATGATGGCATAAATCATTGAGAAGAAAAACATCCCGCTGCTAGAAGGCACAAGGAAGAGAGAGGGAGGTTCAAGCTCAGAAAACAAGGAAGGTGCCATGCTTTGGTTGCTGGATCTTCAATCTCTTTTTCATTCATCATAGATTCAATTTCTTCCAGGAACATGGCTTCCATGCATGATTCCTTCTTGGACCTAAATCCTTACAGTGGCCCATCCATCCTCATGGGTGATGATTCATAAATCCAAGCCAAAGGGATTGGCGAGATTGATATTCTTGAATATGGGTACTTCAACAATGTGTTGTTTGTGCCTGATATTTCAACAAACCTACTCTTTTTCTATCAAATGACACACCTAGGCATAACTAAGAGAGTAACATTTTATCAAAATGATGTGGAGATCTCATTAATCTCTACAGTCTAATTTGTTGCAATGGGTTTTGTTGACCATGATTCGAGAATGTACAAATTCTCTCACTCCCTTCCATAGTCCTAAGGAAATTCACTCCTATCACATGCCAACCAGAAAAGAAAGTTGTGTCATGAGAGATATGGTCATATCAACTACAGGTACCTCCAAGAACTAAGTAAGGAAATCATGGTTGAAGAGCTTCTTACCATCAATTTTTTGTTAGAAAACAGAACCGCAGAGCAATAACAATTATACAGTTAAATCATTAAACAAGATGCAAAACACATTAAACACATTACAGAGAGACACAGATATAACAGCTTCACCCAAAGGATGGGCTACGCCCACATAGAACTTGCTAGTCCTTTTATTTTTGTCCAGAAAGATGAAGGGATACAACCTGCAGC
This sequence comes from Pseudotsuga menziesii, assembly GCA_001517045.1. Classification (NCBI taxonomy): domain Eukaryota; kingdom Viridiplantae; phylum Streptophyta; class Pinopsida; order Pinales; family Pinaceae; genus Pseudotsuga; species Pseudotsuga menziesii. The sequence continues at coordinate 521,071 of LPNX010325543.1, read as the reverse complement.
AATACCGCTACACTTCCTCTTCACGCTCTCACAGTCTCTCTCACATAATCACAGAGATTGTTTATAATGCTACAATACAATACAATACCCTAGCCAATCATATTACAATGCTTTTCTTTTATAGGGGAAATACCATGGGAAAATACTACAGTTAACCCAATACCATGGATCCGCAAAACTATTGGCCAACAAACATCCCAAAAAAATTTCTCGGGGGCTACGCCCCCAAACCCCAAAGTTGGGGAACAAGTGTATAGTAAACTTGAGGTACAAACACATATGAATAATATATCTAGATCTGGAAATTTAGTCTCAATAACCAATAGTTTTCCAATGGCACATGCAAAGGGTGTGTAGTGGGAAAACATGCTGAGTACAAATATGAGAAAGGAAAGGAAAGGATGGCTTTCCAAGTGCTTGATCTGATACAGTCATATCTCTATATGTCCTCTTACCACACCCTCATATGGGAATTAAAGGTATGTGTTGACTTTCATGTATGATTTCCCAAGGTACTTTTGTGTGTATTTTCTCAATCTAAAATATGAAGTTTTTGAGACTTTCAAAGTGTATAAAGATTTAGCTAAGAATGCATGTGGGAACAAGATCAAGGTTCTTACGACTGAAAATGGAAAGGAGTATGCCAACAATAATTTTCATCATCTTTTTAAATAATGTGGCATCCAAATGAAACATTATGTGCCCTACACACCACAACATAATGGTGTTGCAGAGCGCAAGAACAAAGCTCTCAAGGAGATGGAAACATGCATGATGGAAGCAAAGGATTTGAATCCTAATATATGGGATGAATCTATAAATTGTGCTGCATATGTTTAGAACAGAGATCTACACAAAGCATTGGATGGAAAAACTTCATTTGAGGCTTGGAGTGGCCACAAGCCCAATTTTTCTCATTTCCGAGTTTTTGGCTCAAAGGCTTGGGATATAATTCCTGACGAGAAGATAAAGGCCTTGAAAACTTAAAGAAAGGAGTCCATTATGGTTGGATATTATGAAGAGGAAAATGGATACAAGCTCTCTTTGATCCCTCATCTCAGAAAACAATCATCGAAAGGAGTGTACAGTTCGAAGAAGAGCCCATGCAAGAGATCGAACTAGTTCAAGAGTAATGCTCAAATCCTCCACTCCATGATGATGTAAGTGATGATTATTCCTCTGATTTTTCTGATTATGATATGATGATGATGATGAAATGGATTCAGATCATGACTCACCTATTTGTCCAAAGTGGGCTGATAAAACCATACAAGCAACTGGTGATCTTGCTAGAGATCCACTAGACTCTAGGAAGACTAGATCTCACAATGGTTTCTCTACATGTGAAATGAATATTTCATATAGATGATTTATGATGACTGGATATGATCCTCAGACATACCAGGAAGCATCACTTGACCCAATATGGAAAACAACCATGCAATAAGAGTTCAAGTCTTTGCAACACAATGAGACTTGGGAATTGCTTCCCTTTCCCTCTTAGAGGAAACTGGTGCAATGTAAGTGGGTCTATAGGACCAAAGTGGATGCTAATAGTTCTAATATCAAGTATAAGGATAGGTTGGTTTCCAAATGATTCTTTCAATTCCAAGGAATGGACTATACAGAGACATTTGCACTGGTTGCAAAGATGGACTCCATCATGCTAGTTTTGGCCATTGCTGCATCTAAGCGCTGGGAGGTTCACCACATGGATGTGAAGAGTGATTTTCTTCATGGTCACCTTCAAGAGGAGATCTATATGCATCAATCTGAAGGTTTCATTCATGATACTTCACTTGTTTTTAGGTTGAATAAGTCTCTCTATGGCCTCAAGCAAGCCCCCAGGGCTTGGTATGCCAAGATGGACAATTTTTTGCTATCACTTGGCTTTGAAAGATGTAAATATAATCCTAATGTATATTTGCAGCATGTTGGTGATTTATTTCAAGTCATATTATTGTATTTTTATGAAAGTTTGATTACAAGGATCTTCACTAAATATATAGGATCAATAAAGTCTTCATTGCACAGTGAATTCTCCATGACTAACCTTGGATTGTTGAAACAATTTCTTGGCTTAGAGATTGAGCAATCTGGTGCAAGGATTAAGGTCAACCAATAGAAGTATCTTTCATATATATTATTAATGTTCAAAATGGATGATTGTAATAAAACCAAGTACCCCTTCCTCTTAGGAATAAAACTAGGTGATTTTGGCGCATCTCCATTGGTGGACAGTTCATTGTATATACAACTAGTTGGGAGATTATTGTATCTTGCACACTCTCGACCTGATTTGGCATGCGATGTAGGTGTTCTTGAAATATATATGCATCAGTATCAAGAGATCCATTGGAATGATGCAAAAATAATCCTTCATTATGTGTAAGGAACCAAACACTTCTGGGTAGACTATGTTGTTGGTTCTCCACTAGAACTAGTTGGATTTACTGATTTTGATTGGGATGGAGATTCCATTGAAATAATTTCCAATTCATGTTATGTATTCATTCTTTCACATGGTCCCATATGCTGGTAAAGCAAGAAAAAACACACTATATCTCTTTCATTAGCTGAGGTCGAGTACAGAGGAGCAATGAATGCAACTACACAATGTGTGTGGTTGCAATGTATTCTTAGGGAACTTGGTTTTACATTTGATTCACCCACATTCATTTTGTGTGAAAATAAAAGTGTAGTCAAGAATTCCACTAATCTGGTACAGAGACAAATGACCAAGCACATTGAGATACACATGCACTACATCATGAGCTTGGTGTATGAGTAGGTGATATCGTTACAATATTGCCCATCTGTAGAGAAAACTGCTGACATCTTCACCAAGAGATTCATAGAGAAGACATTCACCTATATCAATTCACTTCTTGGAGTGGGTGACACATTTTGGTGACTGATATTCACTTTCATATTTTTCTCCATGTCCATTTTAGAGGGGAGGTTTTTTTCCCATGAGGGTTTCCTCCTTACCTTGGTTATATGGACAAATAAAATTTGTAAGAGGTGACTTGAGCCTTAGTTGCTAAGGCATCAATAATTTTCTAATGTATTTACACTAAGTTAGGCTTAAGGGGGGGTGTTAGATCATTATTCCACCTTATTACCATGTTCATACACCTAGGACACGTTTTCATTAGTATCATGCTTATGTTATATGGTCCAAACCTAGGTTGCATTGGTCAATCTTGGTTCCTTAGGTGTTTTGGGATCATAAATGAAGCCAATTTACCTCATTTGATCATTCTAGTTACACATGTTCCCTCATTAATTAATTCTCAGTCCTTGGTTTGTTTCCCATCCCTTAAATTAGGGAAACTAGTTGACTAGAGGCGCCCATGCATGGTCTTGAGTTCCTTTTGGACCATTTATTACTTCCTAGAGCCACTCCCACTCACCCATGCACTCCACCATGCCTATAATACCCTCATTTATGTCCTAGCATGCTCCATCCATGCTCACACTAGCATTCGTGACCATTTGAGGTGGTTTGGGATCTCATTGGTCAGCCTAGGGGGTTTTGAGGTCCAATCTAAGCCTGCCACATGTATGCATCCAAATTGCCTCCAAAGGATAACAGTTTTATCCTATTGTATTGTAAACATGTTCCAGCCATATTTACATGTTGGACAATCATAATAAACTCAGTTATTGACACCATTTCTATGTGTTAATTTCACTCTTTTCATTATTTTATGCATAATTTGTGAGTAATCTTGAATTGTGAGGATTCCCTTAGCTCCTAGATATTGTTGTGAACCATATTTTCACATTGTGAACTCTCTCTCAGTACACATTTCCAATTACAAACTCCTTAGTTTCATTATATATCCTAGATATCCATTTTCCTTTACATTTTTAATACCCCTTTTTATTTTTACCTTTACTATGGTGACATGACACAACTCTTACACCCCTTATAAGCCTTGTAGGGTGAAATATGAAATATTACCAAGAGAATATATCCAGGATGGGGAACAAGACTCTAAATAGAGGTTGAATTCATACATAGTTATTGCTATCGAATTCAAACCACCTTCACTCATAGATCATAGCTATTAAAACAATACTCTAGATGATAACACAATCGGATTGACACCACCTCAACACATAGATCATACTTATCCAAACATTAATATAATTTGACACAAAATTATATTCACACCAAATCCATAAATAAAGTACCTATTCAAACCCCTAATACACTATTCAACCCCTGGATACATAATTATAGACCCCACTAATATATATATGTTCTTAATATATTAAACTACCCCTTAACCACAATATTCTAGGAAATACATTGCTTCAATTTATTTAGAATATTAAATCCCCCAATATGAACTCACATGCCATAATATTTCCCACTTAGTGAACCCCTTGTGCTGCAACAACATTATGCTAAGTATTATATGGAACAATGGGTTGATGCATAATCCCATGTTGATGAAGACATATTTCAAATCCATTAAAGTGTATTATTTTCTAGTATCAGTATGAATCCTGCCAATGTGAGTTTGTGCTTCATTTTCAATCAAATTTTTAAATGTTTGAAATTCCTTGGATTTCTGCTTCAATAAATAAATCCAACACATCCTGGTGTAATCATCATTAAAAGTCATGAGATATTCATTACCATTTGTAGAAGCAATAGGTATGGGGCCACACAAGTCGGAGTGTATCAACTCTAAGTTTCTACATTCTCTAGAATGTGAATCATGGAAAGACTTCCTACTATGTTTTCCAATAATAAATGCATCACACTGGTTCAACTTCTTTGGAATGGTTGGAAAACCAGAGACACCATTCTTTTTCAACAAACAAATACTATCATAATTTATATGCCCAAATATTGCATGCAACAAGAGATTGGAAGGTAATGTACCTTCATCATGGTGAGAGAGTGCAAAATTCTATGCAATTGCAGATGTCCCATTCAGCTTCCATAGTCTCTCATATTCCATTCCAGTCATGATGACTTGGTTTTTAAAGCATCCTTATATTAAATTTTCCATCGAATATGTGGGTGGAATGGCCTTATTGTTGAATATGCATAGGAGATATCAAGTTTCTCTAAAACTTTATGCATGACATATAGTGTATCAACGGAAAGGAGATTTATTTTGTTTCTCTACGAGTAAGAAAATACAAGTTTAAATAGGTCAAATCTAGTAGGATTGCACACGAAACTAAGTAGAGGCATAGTAGAGGGCATACCAATGGAAAATGAATATGTGGTGATGATGGACTCCATAAAGGAAGTGGCCAAGAATACAGGGTAAACAACTACTCCTACCACTTGCATAGAGGTGGATTTTGACAAGCTAGGTAGATATTTATATGGTAACAACTCTACCAAACTATTTATGTATATGTACTACATCCATATATCTTAAAACATATACCTAATTTATATTTTCATAGCATTGAAACTCATGAATTAGGGAAGATATAAGGAAGAACAAGGTGTCATTTCCTTTAGGTTTGATTCCAAAATGGATTCCTTACATGTATGTCAAACTCACATTCTTAATAGAAGAACATCTAAGACCTATTTAAATCAATCTAAGACTTTGAAATTGGATTTGTTGAGAGGTAATGGGAAAATCATAAATTAAAATTATTTATATTAGATATGAAAGAACAAGATTATATTATCATAGCATGCCTGTGCCTAATAAAAAGGTCAAGTTCGATGGTTGAAGAGGATTGGTGGTAGCAATTGCATATGACATTATGTCAACACATGACATAAGGTCATCACCCTAATTTGAATACATATGTACATGTGGACATGATCAATTTTTAAAATTGATATCTTTGGATTATGTGTTTCGATACAAGCTTTGGAGGGGTTCCATGGCCCAAAAGATGCCTTCAACATAACAACATGACGAGGATTTGTTAGGATATTTAGACACTTAGGAGTTAGTTAAGCTCAACTTGTGTAATATATTCGTTAGGTAAAAGTGTGTTTCTTTAGTATGCATTAGTATGCATTTGTAAGTATTCTAATCTAACGGTCACGATATATTCTAGACATAGAGTGATCTGATGGTTCAACTTCTCTTAGATCATACCTACCATTGATCTGTGGCTTAACACCCGATTGGTCCATGATCTCTATTTAAAGAGCATGGAGGGCCTTTGGCTAGTTGGTTGATTATGAGAAGCTCATGTAACTTTCTTTCTTTTGCATAATAAATTGCTCCAAGTAGCTATTTGGCTGGGGTCATGGATTGTTTCTCTCTCGAGGGTTTTAACCATGTGACAAACATCGGCATGTTGATATGTGATCTATTTATGTGAAGCAGTTGCTCAAGGTGTTCGGTCTTTTGGGAGTACCCTGTGTACTCGAACATGGTATCAGAGCGTTTAAGAAGAGCCACTTTCGGTTTTGATCAAGATCTGGAACTGGTGTTGTCGAAACTTTGAAAAGGTTTTTGGTTGTGGATTTTATGTGCATTTTTGGCCTATGGGAGCTATTCCATTGCATCTGGAGTGCCATTTCCATTAGGAAATAGTTTTCATTTCATCGAAAATTGTTTTCGTTTGTTCCAGAAACACCCATTTCGACAAATCTTAAGGTATACTGTTACAGTGACAGATTTGTTTTATTTTTTTTAAATCTCTCATATTTTATCAGTTTTATTATTAGATATTTACTGTTTTAGTCTCATACTATTGCCTTCCCTGGCTGCGTATGCTCTTTGCTGTGCACCTTGCGCGATCGCGGCGAGTCAGAAACAATAAGGGAAAGTTTTTTTTCTTGTCTTCTCGGCTATGTATGCTCTTTTTCGTGCACTTTGTGCGATCATGGAAAATAAAAAATAACGAGAAAACTTGAAAACGTAGACTTTCCGGGTAAGCTAACCAAGATTTGACTCCATTGTGTGGAAAAAAAAATTTGTTTTTGTTTTTCGTTTTTTTTGTGATTTGCAGGAAAAAAAATGCAAGCACGGAGAACGAGAGAGAAGAGTAAAAAAAAAGCCCCCTTCCTCTTTCCATTATTTTATGCACTTTTAAAACTTAGCTCACTTGGTCCAAAGTTGCTTTATTCCTTAATAGGTCTTGAGTTCAAGTCTTATTAAGCTACTTTTTAGTGCATGCAATTTCTATTTTCAAGTTACTTTATTGTAAAAGTGCATCTCACATAAAAAAATAAAATAAAAAGTGAGTCACTTAAGTCTTTTAATTTATTGCCGCACTATTTAAAAGTAACATTATTGTAAAAGTCAACATCACTTATTCTACAAAAGTGATTCACTTAAAAGCAACTTTATTGTAAAGTGATTGTCAAAGGTTGATTTTGGGAAGAGGGGGGTTCTTTTTTTTAGTTGGTCAAGTTAATATCTACCACGTCACTATTGGGGACATCTTCAACATTTTCTTTGATCAAGCATAACTTCATCATCCAAAATCAGTTTTCAGTGCCGTTTTTTTTAAAGTGCATATTTTTTCAAGCTCTTTGCATCCAGATAGTTAGTTTCTATTATTTCAGCCATTATTTTATAGTATGGCCACCCCTTGTGATATTATACTTACAAGTTCTAACTATTTCTCATGAAAATCTCGTATGGAGGATGTTCTACAAAGTAGGGGACTTTTCAGGATAAACTCAGGGAAAGAAATAGAACCCACTGATGATGATAATCAAATTAAATGGGCAAATAGATGTGATGAAGCTCGTGGATTGATTGGGATGTCAATATCTACTGATTTGTAATTCCACATATCTGGAATTGATGAACCTGATATAGCTTGAGAAAAGTTGGAATCTGTGTTTGGTAAACACAATAAAATTCGGGGTCATCAACTTGAGAATGAGTTGATTTCCTTGATTATAAATGATTTTTCATGCATTCAAAAAATCATGATTTATCTAAGTATAAAACTCTTAGACTCTTATGCATAATGCAAGATTAAGAAAGAAGACAAACAATGTATTTACCATATTCTTTCCAAACTTGGACCTCCATATTCTGTTTTTGTATCTACATTCTACTCCATGAAAGAATCCTTGATTGCAGCTAGTTATCAAGAGCCTAGTCTTGAATCCTTTTGTGATTCCTTAATTAGAAAGAAAGATAAGCTCATTTATCTTGGAATAATTAATAATGCAGATACATCTGGGAAAGCCTTATTGTCCCAGTAGAAAGAAAAGTCCAAGCCTCCCAAGAAACATAATTTTTGCAATAATAAGCCAAACAACAAGGGCCCCAAACCCTCTCAGTCAGCTCCTTCTTTAAAAAATGACAAACGATCCAAGCCAAAAGGAAAGAAGACTAAGCGTCATTGCAATTTTTTCTGGGAAAGATAATCATGATGAATCCAAGTGTTTCAAGAAGATGGCAGCCTTGGAAGCAGCAATGAAGAAGCACCACATCAGCCTAGATTCGTCTTCAGAATCTAACTCTCATGGACATGCACTTTGTGCTTCTGGTTACTCTTATACTGCATCTTCTTCTTCTACTTCAAATGAATGGCCCATTGATTTTGGAGCATCTTGTCATATGGCTAAGGATCAAGCCATATTTTCTACTATGCATGAATGTAACACCAAACAAATATTTGTTGGTGATGATAGATCTTTAAGTGTTGTAGGATCTGGAACAGTTCTAGTAGAAAATGGTGTTATCAACCCAAATGGCACTTCTCCATCCAAGTGTCGACAATTCCTTATGTTGGTACACAAAAGGACATTTTAGGATTGAAGTCTGCCAAAACACTATAGATGGGCATGACATGAGATGCATTTATCCTTCAACCAGCTTGCCATTTTATTTTTCTAAGTGTAGATTGGCATACGCGACTATCTCCATTGAAACTCGCGTACATACGCAACTATTCTCGTTGACAACTCACGTACTATACGCGACTATCTCCATTACAACCCGCATACAAATCTATACGTGGGTTTCCTTTAAGAGACTCGTGTGTCATACACCGGTTGCCTATATTAATAGTTTCGCACATATCCATTCTACGTTAAAAAATATAAATCACGATTAATGGATATTAGTTGGGACTTAATCATCAACTACCCCAACCATATCAACCTCCTCAACCTTCGAAGCTACTCTATTTCCCAAAGTATAAATAGAGGCCTTGGGGAGGGCATTAATGGAATGAATTTGGGAGAGCAAAATTATGCTGGTGGTATATCATCAGAAGTTTTGGAGCAGCAAAACTCAGAGTCCTTTGGTTGTAGAGGAGTCCTTGTCTTAGGGGTTGGGTTGTACACTTATCTCATTCACTGATTGTTAATAAAGAGAATTCTTTTTCCAACATTGTGTTGAGTCTCTTTCATGTATTAGGGTTTGATGAATATATTTGATTAAACACTATATATGTTGTTTATCTAACATATTATATATACATGTTTAAGATTGTACTTGGATAATTTTCTCTTTGCAGGTGAAGGAGGTGCATACCTGAAAGATTTGGAGAGAAGCAAAGTGGAAGAAGATCAAGCTTGGATCAACCGCCGGTAATCGGTGAATCCAATATTTCTTCCTATTTCCTTTCTGTACTTAGCTAAAGCTAATTGTCTGCAAGTTTTAGAAGTAAGTTGGTAACCCCAGAACCTAGGTTATAAGGGTGTTTATTCTTGAACAACAGAACTGGCGACTCTATTGGGGAGCCCAGACTATTGTGGGTTAACTCTGTAGATCCTTGCCTGGTCTTTGCTTTAATTCAATGTGTGGTGTTTTGTCTTGGTTCAGACTTGTAGTGGTGATTTGAAGTCCTTTATAACTTTTCTTTTTTTGAAAATTTTTAACTCCTGTACGTGAGTTGCTGTGCTACACAGTCGCGTACAGAGGTCTATGTACGAAGTTTGCTCTATTGCACAGTCGCGTACAATACGTGGGTTGCTCTTGTACACAGTCGCGTAGAAGCCTGGGCAACAAAATGTTTTAGGGTTGGGTTGCTTGTCCCTGTCCTTTTGTGGATTTTATCTTGCTTAGTGGTCTTCAGTATTGGCATTGTACTGTAGGTTTGATTTCCCTGTTAACCATACTTCATGCTTTTTGTTAAGCCCTTGGGTTCTTATTGGTTGGATTGTCTTTCTTTTAGCATTTTGAAGTGGATTTGCCTGTTGGGTAATAGGTCCAAGTGCTAGTTTTCTAAATCAGTGATCAGGGTTCTAGATACCGTATATACCTTTATATTTCTGAATAGTGTTGGTTTGTCACTTGCCTTTGATTGATTTCAGTGATTTCTATTCATTGTATCTTCCTAGCTGGATGTGTTCCAAGTCTTCCTTAGGTGGTTGATTTTTAGTTTTTATAAATCTGCTTTACTTCATTTTGCTCACTTTATATAGTTAGATTATCCAAGCATACTCAATAATTTTGGATTTAGGTGCATTAGTAGTCTTTGAGGAATTTGAAAAGTGAAAAGAAAACATTAGAAAATTTTGCATTTGAATTGCATATAGTAGTTTTATTTTCAGTTTTTAAATAAAATCTCAAAAATTACAAAAATATAGTCTTAGTTTTCTCTTTATTAGTTGAATTTTCATCAGTTTATATTTACAAAAAAAAAGAAGAAGAGAAGCTTGTTTTAAAGTAGTGATAATTTGCTTTGGAATTATACACTTGTTGTTTTTACATTTCTTATCGAGTCAATAACATCATAGTCTTTCACTCCACTTTCCTTATGAGTAAAAAATATCCCTTAAAATAAATGTCATAATTAAAATTTATTAGTAATTTTTGTTTTATAGGGCCATACACCTACTAGCTTAGGCTAGACTTGTGGGATAGGAAGTGTAAACTCCCCATAAGTATTTAAATTCAGACATAGTGGGCCAATCGATAGGTAAATCCTTCTCTTTATCGATAGTATCTAGGAAGCTCCTCTCAAACGAGAGTCAAGCACGAGGCCGCGTGGAGGAATTGGACTGAGGAGATAACCCTCTGATTCCTTGTTGAAACATAAACCAAGGTTTTTATGCATTTGGGGATTCTGTCCTAGACAGAGTTTCAGGCTCAGCTACCTTTCCCATGCATATGAATCAGGCTTGTGACTGTCCCCCCAGACTATTGGTATAGTTAAGGTAGCCTCTAGTCTCTTGAAATCTAGGGTTCATACACAGGTAAACTGAAAGGCTATTTCTGGTTCACCTTGGACGGGCTTGGAAGGTAACCCTTGTTGAAAGTGTAGGAGAGTGGTGGGTGATTCCTCCGCTTGTGCCTAAGAACCTCTTCAAGGACACCAAGAAATTGTCTTTCAGCTTTCTTCGGGAAAGCATATCTTTTACTCTTTCTGACTGTTGAGACTTTAGGAATTTTCGTAGTGATTGCTCTGTGGTTTGTCTGTGTTTAGCCAGCCTTAGGTTTTGAAAAGTCAAATTTACAATCGTGGAGGACCAACCTATCAGAAGGCCACGAAGGTTGCAAAAACTTCCTCCTCTTACCACATTGGAACCTCCACCTCCCCCTCAAAGGAGGAGTTTGGACACAGATGGTTCTTTTGATCTGATAGGAATTAGCAAAGTTTTGGGTGAACCAGAACTTAGGGCAAATCGTCTTAATTTAAACACAGTTGAGATAGAATACTTATAGGTTGATGAGTTTGCAAGGAATTTTAATACACCTCTAACTGACTTAAATGATCCTATGATTTTTCAGGTTCGTCCTTTTGATCCACCCGTGATTGGTGTCCCCGTGGGCAGGATAATGTCTACTGCAGGAGAAAGTTATTTTACCTTCACCTCAGCTGCTCCGGCTGAAGGGGTGCTACCTCCCCCGGTAAGTACCCCTAGAACAAGCATACCTACTATGCCCTTAACTCCAATGAGCCGAGTGGTTCAACCACCGACTCCCACAAGCCTAGTAGGTGCTTCTAGTGGTATGGTCACTGGGATTCCTAGTGTACCTATAGTTCCAAACTCCTTCACACACATTTCCCAGAGTGGTCCTATAGGATCCTCGGATTTTGTCCAAGGATTCCCTTGGAATGGGGGGCACATTCCCCCATCTACTCCATACGTTGGCCCAACACCCTAATATGTAGGGGTGTAGTTTGGAAACACTAACCCTTATTGTCAAGGTTTTCAAACTCTGGTTTTTGGTCCGTTCACGAGCTCTCCCTTTTCACTTTTTAGCGGAGGGATACTTGCTCCTGTATTTCAAACCCCAGTTTCGACTGGGGTAGCCAAAACCTCTTATACTGCACCTTACACAAACAATCCCATGGCTTATGGATGGAACCCTTTTCAAAGCAACACATCCACTTCACAATCGGCAGAAGGGGGCAACCCCACCTTCACATATGGGAACACGGGGCAGGTCCCTTTAATCCCCAAACTGGTACTTTTAGTGCTCCGGTTAGACCTATGCTTCCTTTCTTGGCAATGTTAAACTTGCCAGATTTGTCTAAACTGATGAATGACCCGGTGAGGCATGATCCCTCCTAGCCACCTGTCCCTACCAACTTGTCCTCAGACATCCTAAAATTTGAAGGCAAAGTTGGTGAAGATCCTGGGGCTCATTCCACCACTTTTCATTTATGGTGCTCTTCCAACTCACTGAATGAAGATTCAATTTGGTTGAGGTTGTTCCAAAGAACCTTGATGAGTACTGCATCAAAATGGTACATTCAATTGCCTTCTGCTGCATTTAGCAGTTTTTGGGACTTGGATAATGCTTTCCTTAGTCACTTCCAGCTTCCTATCTGATATGATTTCGGAATGGGCTTGTTGTCTACCTTTCGGCAGAACAAGGCCATCCATATCTCGGATCACATCCAAGAGTGGAGGAGGCGAAAGAGCCTTATTAAAGCCACTATTCCTCCTAAGTTCTTCTTAGAATGGTTCCTTAAATCCCTATTGCCTTATATATATAAGGACGTATCTACTTCAGGAGTGACGAATGAGGAAGAAGCTATCTTCAAGGCCCAACAACTAGATTTGATATATTCTCAGTTTGGGATATTATATGAGATTATTCCTGAGGCATCGAGGCCAACACATGATGTGGAGAAACCTAAGCTTGGACCCCATGCCAATGGTGTGGTTGGTTCTATGAATTCTCTCACTGTAGAATCTTTGGCCAAACAACTCCATCAGCTATCCGTCAAACATTCTACGACGGAGGAAGCAAAGGCTGTCCCCTCATCCCAAAATGTAAATTTTTTTGCACAGACCTCTCAAAAGGGTAATCAGCAACTCGGCGGGAAAAAGAATAGAGGAAAGAAAGGGGAGGGAAATCAAAACAAGCAAAAACCCGCAAACAATGTTGATGGGGGCAAGAAATAAAAGAAGAAGGTGAAATTTCCATGTAAGTTGTGCCATGAAGATCACCTCACCCATCTTTGTCCCCTTATGGAACAAGTTTAGAAGCTATTCAAAGCTCAACAACCGGCTGTCCTTGATAATAGAGTTCATCCCCTCCACTGGGATACATCTTCGGGTCCCTCTCCAATGGGTACCGATCCAATTAATCTCTTAAGAATGGTACAAAAATGGTTCTAGCTACAACTTCAACAACTGCGAACAGAATGTTGTACAAAGTCTTTTAAGACCTCTCTTCTGGAAATTACAATTAGCAAGGAAAGCTAAATCATAATAGAGAATGTCGACTTCAAAAGAAAACAACATCTGCACACTATGCAGCAAAAGCTTTCTAAGCTTCTCATAACAGAGAAACGATGCTCTGTGTTCCAAAATAGTCTGCGCATCTCCACTCTGTCTCCCCTGTCTCGGTGGCCAGCCTCCTCTATTTAAGAGTTCCGAGGAAGGATAAGTAACGGATTTTTCTTTATTGTCGTTACAACCATATGCTAGACTGAAACGTGCCATCCCGCCAAGTCACGGTCCAAGAGTTATGCTACCACGACATTCCAGATCCCCGAAACGTTGCAACCAACTTTACGCACATGTGCCGACTCACAACACGTTGCAATGACCGCCACTGGGCTATGCCACATGTAACGTAACCGTTTGATGTCACCGTCAACTTCGCAGCATAAAAATGTCACGGTATATAAGGACTTCGCCATATACCAGATCCGCTGTTGCAGCATACCAATGTTGCAGCATATGAGGACTTCCCCGAACCATGCAATGTTCCACTTGACGGTTGGCAAGCTACGCGGCCCATACATAACTGCACACCCATGCGACAAGCTGCGCACCATTTGCACAGTGTGCGGTAACTGCACGGTGCAGCCCCTAGTGATAACTACGCACCAAGCAATAGTTGCGCGACATGCAATAACTGCGCGCCATACTATAACTGCGTGGGCTGTGATATAATGTTAGCATATGAGTTAAAACCATAGATTAAAGAACCTTGTACCATATTGGATCAGTGTAATTTGAAAGATGAATAATCCATCGGATCATTCCTCCCCAATGGAGAGCTTTTTGGACCACCAAAAGCTTGAATCATTTGGAAAGCAAGTGGGGGTACAGCTCCCTCACTTTTCCAATCTCCATCCATCTTGCTTTGCTAGGATGCATGCCTTTAAGCCCCACTCGAAGGTACTTAGCATTCTCCCTTCGTGAAGTCCTTACATTTCTGTCAAGAATAACATCATCCTGCAACTCTCTCATGTATTCAGGTGCCAAATCATCAACTGAAGGAATCTGTATGTTTATTTCCTCATCCATGATCATAGGAGGTTCATACAGTTTAAGATTCTCAACATTGATAACTGAATAGATGTGCATGTATGGAGGTAAATTCAAGCGAAAAGCATTAGTACCGATCTTTTCCAAGATCTCAAAAGGACCATACCGGATAGGTTTAAGCTTTTTACCTTCACCTTTCATCCTTTCTTTGGTGATATGTAACCAAATTTGCTTTTCAACTTCAAAAGGATGATGGTTTTCATGTCTGGCTTTGTAAATTGCCTTACTCGTCTCCTGCTATTCTTGCACTATTTGCTGCACGGTTTCCTTTGCATCATGATGTTCACCTCTCACATCTTTTGTGCCGAAAGAAAAGTCCACATGTGACTTCAACAGATAACAAAAACAAGTCTCGAAAGGAGATTTAATGCACTGCATTTGCTGCAGCTGTTCACCCTGAACCTTAGGATGTTCATCACAATAATTTTGAAGAAATTGAATAATCATCCGATTCATGCCAAGATTTGGAAAAGTCATGCTTTGCTGCAACTGCACTTCATGTTGTACATCTCTATTAAGTGATAATCTTTCAGGTCCCTGTAACAAAGCACCATACTTGGGAACACCTTTAATTAATTTAATTCCATGTTCCACCAATGATTCACCTTTAACAGCCATTAATGCAAACTTCCTACTAGCATTCACTATCATTTTCATTTGACTTGTAGTGACTAATGCTAGATTTGTTTTCATACGATGTGCACGAACAATGTATTCCACACCACCTTTAAAAAGATGATATTTGTTCTGCTCTCTATAAAAGACTGCTTTCCGGTCATACAAATATGGACTCCCAAGTACAATTCCACAAATGTCAAGTGGCACTACATCCAGTTCTACCTCATCCATAAACTTTTCAGTGATTGCAAATTTCAAAATACATTTCTTTGTAACTTGTAACTGTGTATCATTAGTAACCCAACCAAGAGGATACGGTTTTTCATGAGGACTAGTAACTAGATTAAGTTTCTTAACCACTTCTTCCGATATCAAATTCACTTGAGAACCACTATCAAACAATGTATCAATTTTTGTATGATTTGTAATGACACGAACATGAAACAGTTCACTTCTTCTTTTATCACTTTGCATAGAAGTAGATAGCAGATTTGTACTTGTACTTGCACATGAATTGGAACTTGAACTTGCATCAATGGAAAGAGATATACCTTTATCTTTACCTCGGATCCCTATTGATGTGATCTTAGTCTCATCACCTGAATCAAATCCCAAGTCTTGAATTATTGCTGCAGTAGCTGCTTGATTATCCTTATCTTTGTTTTTATTTCTTCCCATCCACTTTGGCTTTAATTCTGGATGAAGTTTCCAGCATTTTGAAACATCATGCCCTTTCTGAAAATGTGAGCATGTGGGTCTCTCACCCTCTTTCGTGATGGTGGCTGTTTCCTTTCCCTTATCTTTGCTTTTATCTTTGTTGTAAAATTTAGATGACTTCTTCACAAATGAATCATCATCATGCTTACCCCTAGCTTCTAAATGTGTAGCTTGAACACATACATCATCCAAATTACTGGGGTTAAATATCAACAAAGTATGTCGCAAATAAGAATGCATGCCACCAATTTACTTAAGAAGAGTTTCATGTGTATCTAATGAAACATTTAATGCAATAGCTCTCTTTCTGAATTCATGAGTATAATCTTGAATGCTTTGTCCTTTAGCTTGTCTAAACATTTGCCAACTCATAGTTAATTGCTGTATATGACCTAAAGGATAAAATTGCTTCCTCAATACTTCAATGAATTCATTCCAAACTGAAATAATTTTACCATTCTTTCAAAGATCTTACTGAATCTTGCTCTCCCACCAAGTAAGAGCCATTCCACTCATTCTCAAAGTGGCCAATTGGATCCTGGAAGGGTCATCATTAATGCCCTGCACCCTGCAATATACTTCAAGATGCTTGATCCAATTGTCTAATTTTTTAGCATCTACATCTCCATTATAAATAGGTAATTCAAACTTGACATCCAATTTGAAATAAGGCATATTATGACTTGCTTTATGAGAAGAAGAAAAAGTCTATTTAGTATCAGGACGATCACCATCACCTCCTACTCCTTTACCCTTTTCTTCCGGCTTCACTTCTGCATCTCTGGATGAAGATCCTTCTTCTTTCTTCTTCCTTTCTGCTCGCTGATCGAGTAGAATTTCCATCATGGCTTTCATACTGATAAAAGCCTCTAGAAACTTAGTTTCAGAAATAACAAGCTTTTCTCGTTTAGTATGTCCTTCTTCTTCCCCTCGTGGAGAAGACATGGTTCTTGAGAATGTTCTCCTGGAGCCAATCTCAAGATCTACTTCAACTAATTATCCTTCACCATGCTTTAACCTGAACCTGGTAAGCATTCACAAACTTGCACAAGTAGTCAACCAGCTCTGATACCAAATATGATCCGTAGGACCTCAAATTTAGTGCATTAAAAGTTTGTTGTAAAAGAATGCGTGCAACAGGTTAATTAATGGACAGTATTAGCATAAATTAAATGCTCAGAACAGAAATGAAAACCACAACACTGATAGACATATACAAGGAAGAAAACATAGAGACAGAGTCACAGACAGAAGTAGATAACGAAGTTCACCCCCTCCACTGGGCTACGTCTCCGGGTCCCTCTCCAATGGGTACCGATCCAATTAATCTCTTAAGAATGGTACAAAAATGGTTCTAGATACAACTTCAGCAACTGCGAACAGAATGTTGTACAAAGTCTTTTAAGACCTCTCTTCTGGAAATTACAATTAGCAAGGAAAGCTAAATCATAACAGAGAATGTCGACTTCAAAATAAAACAACATTTTTACACTATGCAACAAAAGCTTTCTAAGCTTCTCATAACAGAGAAATGATGCCCTGTGTTCCAAAACAGTCTGCGCCTCTCCACTCTGTCTCCCTCGTCTCGGTGGCCAGCCTCCTCTATTCAAGAGTTATGAGGAAGGATAAGTAATGGATTTTTCTTTATTGTCATTACAACCATATGCTAGATTGAAATGTGCCATCCTACCAAGTCACGGTCCAAGCGTTATACCACCACGATGTTCCAGATCCCCGAAACGTTGCAACCAAATCCACACACATGTGCCGACTCACAACACGTTGCAATGACCGCCACTAGGCTATGCCACATGTAACGTAACCGTTTGATGTCACCGTCAACTTCGCAGCATAAAAATGTCACGGTATATAAGGACTTCGCCATATACCAGATCCGCTGTCGCAGCATATGAGGACTTCCCCGAACCATGCGATGTTCCACTTGACGGTTCGCAAGCTGCGCGGCCCATACATAACTGCGCATCCATGCGACAAGCTACGCACCATCTGCACAGTGTGCGGTAACTGCGCGGCTCAGGCGCAAACTGTGCTGCGTGGCCCCCGATGATAACTACGCACCAAGCAATAGCTGCGCGACGTGCGATAACTGCGCACCATACTATAACTGCACGGGCTGCGATATAATGTTAGCATATGAGTTAAAAACATAGATTAAAGAACCGTGTACCATATTGGATCAATGTAATTTGAAAGATGAATAATCCACCGGATCAGTCCTGAAGGATCCATTTCCCCAGGGGAAGAATTCTTCTTCAGCTTCAAATGTAGTAGGGGGTGCCCCAAATGCCCCTGACCCCAATTATATCAACATGGTTCGATCTCAAACTTTACTACAGACCAGGAATAAGAACTATGAAAAAGTGACCTCGGAGAGGGTTAAGTCCATAGGTGAAACTTCTAACCCTCTCATGATTGAGAAACCTGCCGAAATTATGCCCAAGATATCGAAAGGTGTCTTTAAGAAGACCTTGCATAATCCTAATGCTAGGGCTATAGCAAACTACTCCATAGTTGAAGACTTAGCCTAGACACCTTGTAAAATTTCGGCTTTAGAGGTGTTACAGAGTTGTCTCGCCCAATGGGATGCACTCTTAGCAACCTTAGGCAGTATGTACTCATCGAGTCTCATGGCAAAATTTAACTTGTCTGATGTCAAAATTTTCCTACCATATCATGTAGCCTTGTTAATAGATGTCATCCATGGTGGAAATACCATTGGAAGGGTAGTTGTCAATGAAGGTGCTTCTACATGTGTTATGTCCTTGTCATGTTGGAAAGCTCTTGGATCCCCAGAGCTGGTCCTGTCAAACACCCTGCTTACTGCTTTCGACAGAAGGTCATTCCGTTCGCATGGTATCCTATCAGCTTTTGAAATTAAGTTGGCAGGGAAAGTGGTGTCTATTGAGGTAAAGGTGATTGATGCACCTTTGGACTATAATTTGCTCTTGGGAAGAAGCTAGACTTATGCCATGTCTACTATTGCATCAGCCGTCTTTTAGGTGGTAGTGTTTCCACATGAAGGGAAGTTGGTTACTGTTGACCAACTCAATTTTACTCGAAAAATCCGCATGGAATCTAATGAGTCCACTGTGTCATTGGTTAATCAGGCCAAACCTGTTGTAGAGAGATTAAGAGCTAGAATGTACGCATCATTGATGGGCACATTTGATCTTCCAACTCCTATTAATTATATGGTTTCTACTAGTGTGGGGAAGTCCATAGCCACGGTTGTTGATAGGAATGATCCTTGGGTTCTCCCTTCCCACTAGAACCTGAAGTGCCCTTATCGGTAGTGGAAGTGGCTTATCAAGCTATCACCCAAACCACTATTGATCCCATTCTGGTCCCCCTCACAGTCTTAGAGGAACTAGAAGAAGTCTATTTGCCTGGTTGGGCAGAAAACTCTTTGCATTCTACAGATTGTTTAGATATGGTTTTACCTTCTGATTAAGCCATTCTGGAAGCTATGTGCAGACAAGATAATATCTGTGAAGATATTCACCATTGATCCTATTTTCTTCTAGAGTTAAGCAGGATAGAGAATCAAGAGTTTCATACAAGACTGGTAGACGATGTTGATATGCTCGTTAATCCCTTGCCAAGGGAAGAAATGTTTGCTGAGGGGAATATGGAAAATATTTCTGCTACCATCCCTATCAACATCTCTGTAAACCCTACTGTTGTGGAAAATATACATATCGGTGCAAAATGCTCTCCTGAGGAGATTGTGATCTATACGGCCTTGTTTAAGGAATTCTGCGATGTTTTTTCCTGGTCCTAGGAGGAGATTCCAAGCATTGATCCATCTATAGTCAAGCACGAGATCTGAACATAGTCAAGCACGAGATCTGAACATACCTTGACGCTAAACCTGTTAGGCAAATGTTGAGACTTGTTAACCCGCGTAAAGCGGTGGCAGTGAAGGATGAAGTGGAAAAACTGCTGAAAGCCAGTTTTATTTATCCCATAGCTTTGACGGAATGGGTATCCAACCCTGTTACTGTTGATAAAAAGCAAGGGACCATACGTGTCTGTACTAAATTTATAGATTTAAATAAAGCTTGTCCTAAGGACAACTATCCCATGCCTTTTATAGATCAAATTATTGATGCTTGCGCAGGAAGTGAAGTCTTTTTGTTTACGGATGGTTTCTCCAAATATAATCAAATTCAAATTAAAATGGAAGACCAACATAAAACAACTTTCATTTGTCCTTGGGGTACCTTCGCATATAAGAAAATGCCCTTTGGATTGAAAAATGCTGGGGAAACCTTTCAGTGGGCAATGAATTTTTCCTTTCATGACATTAAATCCATTTTTGAACCCTACCTTGATGATTTGCCTGCATATTCTTATAAGAGGATTGACCATCCAGATCACTTACGTTTGATTTTTGAATGATGCAGATACTATTAAATTCGCTTGAATCCCCACAAGTGTGTGTTCTGTTTTGAGTCAGGGAGATTGCTCGGATTCATTGTCTCTAACAGAGGCATTCAGGTGGATCTGTTAAAAGTTGAGGCCATTGTAAATCTACCTCCTCCTTGTTATATCAGGAAGATTCAGAGCCTGCAGGGAAAGTCCAATTTTCTTTGACGTTTCATTGTAAACTATGCCAATATTACTAAGGGTTTCATGCACCTGTTAAAACAGGACACCCCATTTGTATGGGATGAAACTACACAACTCGCATTCGAGGCATTGAAAAAAGCTTTGTTGTCGGCACCATTATTGCATCTGCCAGATTACTCTAGGGATTTTATATTGTATCTGGCTGCGTCTGATTTGACCATAGGGGTAGTTCTAGTCTAGGAGGATGATAAGCTCCAAGAGCATGTCATTTACTATCTTATCCCTGCTTTAGCCGGACCTGAACTGAGGTACTCCCACGTCAAGAAGTTGGCCTTAGAAGCTGTTTATGCTGTTCAGAGGTTACAACACTACATCTTACTAAGGACTACAACAGTAGTAGTAGATGTTAATCTTTTTCAATATGTTTTGTCCCGACGGATAGTTGGAGGCAATTTCAACAAATGGATAGTCATTCTCCAAGAGTTTGACTTGGATTTTCAATCCACCAAATCCAAAAAATCATTCGTTTTTGCTAAGCTTATTGCATAATTTCCAATAGAAAAGGATGTAGCTATTGAAGAAGACTCATTCCCAGATGAGCACATCTTTTTTATTTCCACCTCTAACCCCTGGTATGGAGATATACTTATCTATCTCCATACTTTTAAGTATCATGCGGCTTACTCACAGGAAGAATGACGTAAACTACGCCTACATGCTAAGAACTACCTCATCATAGGAGATACTTTATACCACAGGGGGGTAGATTCCATTTTGTGTTGATGTCTTACCCACGAGGAAGTAGAGATTGTCGTAAATGATGGCCATAGTGGAGCGTGTGGGGGTCATTTATCTAGGTTAGAAATGACCCAAAAGATATTACGTGTCGGTTATTTTTGGCCCACAGTCTTTAGAGATTGTGTGGAAGCAGTGAAGTGCTATCATCCTTTTCAGCTTTACACTAGAAAAATGCGGTCACATCCTGCTCCGTTATTTTCTGTCATCTCAGTGGGCCCCTTCATGAAGTGGGGGATCGATTAAGTAATGTGTAACCCAGCCTCGGCCGGGGGGCACACATATATCATTGTTGTTGTGGACTATTTTACAAAATGGGAAGAGGCAATTCCCACCTTTAAAGCTGACGGGGAAACTGCATCTTTTTTCATGTTCAATCAGATTATTGCACGATTCGGTATACCTAAAGTGATTGTCACTGAACATGGTAGTCATTTCCAGAATAGAATGATGATTGAATTGACCACTATGCTTGGATTTAGATAAGAACATTCATCTTCGTTCTATCCTCAAGCAAATGGTCAAGTTGAGGATGTTAATAAAACTTTGAAGACTATCCTCAAATGTACTATTAATGCAGCCCGTTCCAACTGGCATATCATGCTATATCCTTCACTTTGGGCATATTGGACTAATGTAAAAACTGCTACAGTGTAACACCCCGATTTTGACCCCGTTTGCATGATGTATATAATGTAATTAATCGTGGTGAGGAGCTAAAGGCAAAAGCCCCACCATCGATTTGGTTGTGTATGTTTGGGCAATAGGGATAGTTGTCGATGGTATATCGTGCTATCTGGCACATTATAGTTTGGCATCATGTAAATACGCACATCAATTAAACTAAACCTACAACCAGCTACAACAGTGCAACGTTAAAATGAAAAGGGCATGATTCCAAAGGATAGGGGGAGGGGAGAATGATGAACCTTGAGTCATGGGGAAAAAGCTACATGTCATCACCTTGTTTGTTTTGCCCACCTTCCCTTGTCTCATCCAACCACCTTTTTAATGTTCTGCTGAGTTGTTGAGGCATTTAATTGCTGGAAGTGGAGGGTGGTAGGACTGTCAGTCTTTGCCACACGCTCACTCCACCAGTCCTTTCTCCACCTTCACATGGGTAAGGGAACTACGCCTCTCTCTTGGCTTTTGGGGGTTCACTCTCATGCAGGGACGCATAGCAGGGGGCCGGTTCATCTTCCTCATGTAGAATCGAGTTAAGAAGGGGTGCGATTTCTTGTTTGGGGGTTTGTTTTCCCTCTCTCACACTGTTTGTCAGTCTGTGGTGGTGTTCCTTCCCTTCACGCAAAGAATCAGTTTTCCTTTGGAATTATTGAGTTGTGTATTGTTTTCCATCCTTTGTGGTGGATCGTGAGCTGTAGACTGCTGCGTTTTCTTCCATGTTTTTCCTGGGCTATGTCTTTTCCCCTTGCGCATAGGTTAAGAGTTTGTTATTTCCCCTTTTTTCACCTATGTAAGTTTTCGAGCCATTACATTGGGGATTGTGTGTGCTGTGGGCTCATGGATGTTGGTTGGTTGTTGATTGCCACATTTGTTGGCTGAGTTTTCCCATGTCTATGCTGGGAGTTCTACTTCTTCCCCAACTGTGGACTGTGTAAGGTTGCCATAGTTCTCATTGTGAATTGTGGCTATTGATGTACCCTGCTTTTGGGTTGCTGCTGAGTTGTTTTGGCCACACTAGGGCCAAGAACAACCCTGAGTTGTCTTGTGGACCTGAACTGTGTTTCACCTTTTGTTTGGGATTGTCACCCGGTTGTCTTTGACTTCTTCACAAAGCTATGAATGGATTGTTTTGCTGCGGTATGCAGTGGTTGGTATTTGGACTGTTGAGAGTGGGATTAGAGGCTGGGTATGCTTGAGAAGACTGGTGTTGAGGTCACCAGCTTAAAATTTATCCTTTCCTATCTCCTTACTGACCTGGTAAGCCCTGCTATGTGGGCTTAGCTGATTTGTGTACCTTGGCTATGTGTGAGCCTGCATTGACCCTTACTCCTGGAGGAATCATGCCCAGCTCGGGGGTGGCAGTGTTGCTGAGAGATTGATGAGCACGCTGGCCTATGGTTGGGTGGAATGTTGCAGCGACATAGCTGGTTGCGAGGCGAATTATTCATCAAAAGATAAGTACTCCTGACTATTTCATCTCTGCAATTATATCTACTGTTTCATGAATTATGATGAACATGTTGAATGCTGGAATGTGTATGTTGCTTCCGCTGAATTTTGAGTAACTATGTATCCTTGTATGATGGGTTATGCATCTTGGTATGTATTATGTTTAAGTTTTTAATATCAGCATTTATCCCTGTTCATCTTCATGGGGCTGTTTCCCTGTTGGTTTGGTGTTAGTAGTGTCCTCTTCGCCGGTCGGAGGCTCGGGGACGTTACATACAGGGTTTTCACCCTTCCAACTCATTCATGGAGTGGAAGCTGTTACCTTGATTGAATGTGAAATCCTGTCTTTAAGAATTGATATTCATGTGTTACCTAATATGATTGAGATTGAAGAACATCTATTACATTTAGAACACCTTGATGAACAATGTAGAGATGCGCTGACAGCAAACAAAGCTCATAAAAATAGGGTCAAAATCCAATATGATAAATCGGTCAAGCCTCGAATTTTCTCTGAGGGGGAACTTGTTTTTCTCTGGGACCAAGACAAAGAACCACTAGGGGTAGGAAAGTTTAGGTATATGTGGTTAGGACCTTATATCGTGTCGGAAGTGTTAAAGAAGGGTGCATATGAATTGATAGATTTCAATGGGAATAAGCTGGCTAAGCCTAGAAATGGGATCTACCTGAAAAAATACTATGCTTAGGCTTAGCACTTTTTCTTGTATTTTATTGCATGTATTTTTATGTACACTAGATCATCGATTTGTGTTTTTTATATACCATTTCTTGGTTGTTTTAGATGTCTTCCAAGAGGTTCGTAGGTTTTGCTGATGGTGCCAGTCGCCACACTTGTAATTTAGCTTCAGCTACATGGGTCATTTATTCACCCTCAGGACAGTTAGTTGCCTCAGGAGGCGCTTGCTTAGGTCCTCCTTCCAATAATGTGGCTGAATATAGGGCTATCATTGAGCTTCTATGGGATGCTTTGTCATGTGGTATCACTCAACTGGAAGTCCGATTGGAATCTCAACTGGTGGTTTCCCAGCTCAATCAGGCTTATCAGGTGCAGAACCCTATTCTATTGCGTCAGTTTATGCAAGTTAGGTTATTGGAAAGAAATTTTGAGTTCATTACATTCAATCATATTCCAAGGAATCAAAATTCATTAACTGATGCATACGCTAATTACATCTTGGATTGACATTTAACACATTTTACATAAAAGTATATAGAAAACACATAAAAAACATTTATAAATAAACTGGAAATATATATATATATATATATATATATATATATATATATATATATGTGTGAATATCTGTCCATATAGATAGGTCGAGTCTCTGATTCTCAGATCCAGTCATAACTGTATAATATACAAAAAATGGATCAAATTCCATCAAATGTGCCTAGATTTAAGCTGGACCACCCTGGTCCCCCAGGTCACCCTGCACTCTGGCTTCTTCAGCCTCCTCGGCTTCAGTAGCCTCAAGAGAATCTATATATACCAATACTGCTCAGGCTACCGGCCTTAGAAGGCATATCCAGATAGGTGGTACACCAACCACTAACTCCTGCATGATGGCTGGGATGTGCTCAATTCATAAGGTAGGTACTCTCTGGGTAATCCTGGCCAGCTTCCCCTCAAGAATCCTAATCAAGCCCTGGTCTTCACCTAAGATAGGACACACATACATGCGTGGATGCCCTTCAGGGTGGACTGGTCCAATATCTGCATTTTGACATTTTAAAAGGATTAGAACTCTTATACATATGTATATATCTCTATATTTAAAATTCATAAAAATTTTAAAATTTTGAAAATAAAAATGACCTAACTCTCCCCATGCTCCTCTTGGAGGGAGGATTAGGTCAGTATCACCACGGAAATCCATTCCAACAAATGGAAACTTCTCCAAGGCTAGAAACTGTCGCTCCCACCAAAAGTAGAAGTCATCATCATAGACACTATGCACCGATCCACCACCTTCCTGGTGGAGGAAAATATCTCCCCACCTACTCAGCCTAGGCTGATGAGGAGAACAAACTGGTAGTGGCACTATAGGACTCAATCCCGACACTCTCTCAAAGAAGAAGGCTACTAGTATGCTGAAATAACCAAAAAAAATTCTCCTGCCTCTTTTGCAGTCAGAGAGCTGTTTTCTTATAATTGGGATCACCCCCGAGCACCAGTCATATAGGGATCCCTGCATACAATCTACTACTAGTCTCATTTGGTTCTGATTTTCAAGGTGAAGTGATGATGACCCTGCAACCCTCACTATAGTTCTCGCCAACACTTGTAAAGAAAAGTTGCGAATGTGAACAATAGGGATGCAGCTACCCCTCTTTAGAG